>CAUYRT010059388.1:0-46843 GCA_963574885.1 Lepilemur ruficaudatus | reverse complement strand
CATCTCAAAAAAAAAAAGAAGATATCTGCAGTCCCCTATTTATTGAAGCATTATTCACACTAGCTATGATTTGAAATCAACTAAAGCATCTATCAATGGATAAATGGATAAAGAACTTGTGGTGAATATACATAATGGGATATTATATAGTCTTAAAAAATGAAATTTTATCATTTGGAACAACATGGAAAGAACTGGAGAACATTGCATTAAGTGAAATAAGCCAAGCACAGAAAGACAAAACTTTCATGTTCTCATTCGCATGTGGGAGTTAAATATTAAAACAAATGATCTAGAGACAGTAGAATGATGGTTACAATAGATGGATAGTGGGGGGGGGATAAGTGAGGATAATGAATGGTACAAAAATAGAATGAACAATATTTGATATCACAACAGTAACTATAATCAACAATAAGTTAGGGTATACTTTAAAATAACTAAAAAGTATAACTGGAATGTTCCTAACAAAAAGAAATGATAAATGCCTGAGGTGATGGATACCCCAATTACCCTGATTTGATTAATCCACATTGTATACCTGTATCAAAACATCATATGTACCCTATAAATATATACAATTATTACGTATTCAGATTAAAATACTTTTTAAAAATAATATAAAATATAGTGGAACAAAACAGCAAAACATGTGCGTTACTTAGTGCTAAAAGAGTAATTGTACTCCCAGCAACAAAAACAGATTTTAAAATGCAAGGATGATGAAAAAATAACAAGGACAAAAATTAGAACTATTGTAAAGTCATTTATAAAAGTCAAAATAACACATTTACAAAACAATTCACATTGTCTAAGAACATGTGCTAATTAAAAATTTCCAGTGCAAACACAATAACACAGTTGTCCATGGTAAAAGAAGAGGAATGTGAGTAGGAAATAGTCTTAAATAAATAAAGCCAGGAGAAGACTTGCATATACCACTCATGATAACGTGGTACTGAAATAAGCACTCAACTTTAAGAGGCAGCCATGATTGGGTTTTCCAGCATCAGGGGCCACCTCTTTTCCAGAAAGTGGCAAGACTAACTGGATTTTACTTCCTATACGTGAATAAACCATCCTAGAGGTTTGGAGATCTGGGATAAAGCCACATGAAAAGAGTGAGCTTCTTTTTAATCTGGGAAAATTGGGAAATAGCTTTATAATCTCTTGGGGATATGATGCTATTATTTTACCCAAAGCTAGTGCTTTGTAAATACTGATTACCATAGATATTGCTATTCACTTTATATAAGTAGCAGAGATCACATCTTAAACCACAGTATTTTTTCCTACTACTTTGTGTTTGACATATCTGTTCACTTTTGTTTAAGAACCAGTAGACAACAGAAAGAACTCTGCTATACGATACATGACAACTTTTCTGAAAATGGACTTGTTATCTCCACTGTAGAAAGAGAAAGACTGAAACATGTGTGTCAAAGTGCCACACTCAACAGAAATCTTCTCATTGGAGAAAATGTCAATACTGGTGGAGAATTCCCCCAAAATATTAAATGAAAAAGAAAGCCTACTCACAGTTGACCCGGTAACAAAGTCCTCCACATGAGAAAGTTGGAAAGAAGAGGGATTTTGCTTATAAGTCATTGAAAGAATTGGTCGTGGCTAAGGATTTGGAGAGCATTAAAGTTTGTTCATGGGGGGATAGAGACCTGAGTTAGCCTAATTTAAATTTGCCTATTGGTGTTTTATATGAAAATGACAAATTAATGAAGCTATTACTAGATTAGTGCTCAATATATGAAAACTCTTCTGCTTATTCAGATTATTCAGAAAAGTGCTTCTCAATGCTTCCTCCTTTTTCATTTGTTTTTCTCTTACTCATCTAATTTCCGTTCATTTATCTTTGGCAAACCACTACCAAGAATGATGAATTACTAAATAGGATTCAAAGGGCACATAGAGGTGAATGAACAAGTACAGTAAATTAGTAAATGCCGTCAAGGACAATGTTGCCTCTCTCCACCTAAGGCTGTTTCTGCCTGAATGAGGCTAATTTGTTTCACCTACAACAACATACTTAACTTTAAAGAGGAGGGTGAACATTTTCTGTGACTCTTTACAGTCTAACAGAGAGAAGTAACCTTGAGAATATTCACCTGCATTTTAAGTTACTAATTCTTCTGAGGATGGAATCTCTTTCTTTGTCTGAAATTCTATTGCTGGAGTGGACTCAGAATGTTATCTAGTGAAACATTCCAAAAGTTGTTTTAGTATTTAGGACTGGGAGCAGAACTGGAAATAGAATGAAGGTCACCATTATTATTCCTCTCCATTATATACCCTAATTCAATCTCTGTTCTTCAATCTATCCTATATACTACTTCACTGTAACTTTCCTAAAGCATAATTCTTATCATGTTAAAGTCTTGCTTTAGAGAAAATCAGGCCTGCAAACTCCCTTGAACGGCAATGAATGCTCTCCATGGTCTAACATCAATTAACTTTAAGTGCACTTCTTTGTGGCAGGTGCTGTCAGGGCTTTGTCCATTTCCTCCAAACTTTCAGGATACTCTAATATCAACTTCGTATATGAAGGCTACTTCTTTTAATACTTCAAAAGTACAGAAGGCTTCTCTGTGTACATATCAGGTGTGCCGAGGAATTAATACCCCTAAAGGTAAAGCTCTCATCAAATAACTTCATGAAATTTAGTGTATGAGACATGAATTTTATACCACTTCCCCAAATATCCTGGTGGGATTAAGCTTCACTTATCTATAGTATTAAGTAGCTTACTAAAACACCCTTTACTGCTGCTATCCTTTTTCTGTATCAATTCCCCTCCCCAATCCATGCTCCTTGCATCTCCCAAATAAACTACCTGCACCCAAATTCTTATCTCAGCATCAGTTTATGGGGAAACTGTAACTAAACACGTTTGGCATGAAAATGATTCTAGGAAGCAAGTACACCAGTGCCAAGCCAAATGGCAACAAGAACTCTACTGCTGGTGGTAAGTGAAATAGTGATAATAATTGGCACTCTGGAGTACCTCAATTGCTAGCATTGTTACATGTGGTAAATTGGGATATCATACAGGTAGAAGACTGTACTGGTTTATGTTATATCTATGACTGCAGGGAGTTACTCTTTATTATCTAAGGTAATTATAAAGAGAGTGGTTACTGTTAAGTGTGATCAGTGCACTAAAGGGAGAAAAATGACACTCAATTCAGCCAACCTCCAGCTCAGGGCATGGTGTGAAATATGAGATATTCACGATAGTATTTTTAGAGATACTAGTCTCCTGCAACCAAAAGGCAAATAGGTATGCGAACCAAGATCAGAACCCGACTGTGCAAGGAACCAAACTACAGATAAGGATGAATTCATACTCTCATTGTTATCTCTTACGTTAAGGTATGGATGGATAGGAAAGGTTCTAAGTTATAGAATGGAAACAGATGACGGATGGACTTATTTGACAACTTGAATCCCAGATTCTGCTAAAGCCTGTGGACCTGCAATGGTGGCTCACTCACTCTTGCTAGAGGGCAGCAGCCTCCCTTTGCCTAGTGGACATTCAGAGGCCTCACTTCATGCAGTCTTGCAAGATGAATCCTGTACTCTTCAAGCTCTTCTTTCCCTCCATTATTAAGACTTATAGGCTAACCACTAGGGTTGATTCTCAGTGTAACCTTACTACAAAAGTACTCTCCTTTCATTGGGAGGGAAGAGATTATTTTATCAAAAGAACTGCATGGTCTGGCTAATATATACGGGCAAGAACTGTGAAACCATGCTTGGAAATGAATCTTGAGACTGTTGGACAAAGGAAGGAATAATAAGAGGCCAGATAAGAGGGACTTGACTGATATGAGTTCACCTATGAGCTCAGAATTTAATGGCAGCTGGAATGAGTCATGATATGCTATTAGAATGCTTCTTGCGAGTATAGGTGAAAGTAATGACTTAGAAAAAAAGAAGTAAAAGTGCCTGTACAAAGTCCAGTGCAGTGGCCACAAGATTCAAAGAGGTGAGTCCGTTAGAATGGATTTATTAAATAACACTAGAGAATCCACAAGCTATGTTCTTATGATATCCCTAAAGACAAATGTTTCCCTAAAGCAAAAGAGAAGTGTGCTAATGAGAACATCCCCATCTTGAAAACTCAGTTGTCCTTTGTAGAGCATATATGAAGGTTGGGGTGAAGGTCTGCTTCTGCAACTGGTTCCCTAGTTTCAATAGGAATAATGGAATTTTAGAATATCACAGGCCAGATGGCAACACATAACCTATAAGAGGGAAAGTGGATATAATTGCCATAATGTCAAAATGAGTAAACAAGCTTGAACAGCAACCAGGAGGCACTGATGCACAGGGATCTATGGCATTGGCTAATAAATCATTATGTTCCCAGAAATGAAACAGATAGGAAGCCAATAAGGATACTGCGGGACCTACAAACATGAAGAATTTCAAAACCAGGTGACATCAAAAGCTGTCAGCTCTGAAATGAAAAATAATTAGTGTAGACCACTTTCTACACTACTCATCAACTAAAGAGCATGCTAAGTCCCCTAGAGGAATAAACACGCACTTCAAAATAGTCCTTCACCAAAGGATTCTAGAGAATTGGTACACAATTCTTGTGAGTTAACCACCCTGGCAGGGGGTTAACTCTGAGGCAGATCCAAAACATATTATTTGTACTTGTATCATTTTCTCAGGGTCTATTTATGGTTAGGTTCCAGGTTTTCTCTGCAAAGTATGCTATAGCCCAAATGAAACAGTTATTTTAACTTTTTTGCTACTTGCTCATTTCCATCTATACCTATAATTCTCTTACCCTAGTATTTCTCTCTTCCCATCCAAATTCTGTGCATACTTCAGGAAACTTTCAAATTCTACATATTAAGTAAAGCTTCCCTAATCTCCTCAAGCAGTGTTTTGTTTTTGGCATTTTTTGTTTATTTTTCTGTTTCATGAGTAATGCATTTATTACTGAGAAAAAACATTCAGAACAACAGGCAAAAGAATGAAATCAGACCATTTTCTTACACCATACACAAAAATCAATGCAAATGATTCACAGAAAAATGTAAATACTAAAACTATAAACATCTTAAAAGAAAATATAGGAGTGGATCTTTGTCACTTTGGATTCGTCAACGTTTTATTAGATAGGACATCCAAAAGAACAAGCTACAAAAGAAAAAATAAATTAATTATACTTCAAAATTAAAAACTTTTGTGTTTCAAATGATATCATGAAGAAAATAACAACCCACAGAATGGGAGAAACTATTTGAAAATCCTATAATTGATAAGGAAGTTGGATCCAGAATATATAAGTATTCTGCCAACTAGACCACAAAAAGACAAATAACCCAATTAAAAAATGGGCAATGGATTTGAATAGACATTTCTCCACAGAAAAGAGATAAATGGCCAATAAGCATATGAAAATCTCTCAATATCATCAGCCATTAGGGAAACACAAATCAAAACCAAAATATGAAACCACTCCACATCCCCTAGGATGCCTACAAACAAAATAACAGAGTAACTGGAACCCTCACACATTGCTAGCTAGAATATAAAGTGGCATAGCCATCTAAAAACGTAGTTGGGAAATTTTTCAAAATGTTAAACATAAAGCTACCAAATTCTCCAGCACTTCATTCCTAGGCATATACTCAAGAGAATTTAAAACATACTTCTACACAAAAATCTGTACACTAACGTTCACAGCAGCATTATTCGTACCGGCCAAGAGTGAAAAAAAAAAAAAAAAAAAACAAAAAACCCAAATGTCCATCAACTGATGAATGGATAAATAAAATGTGGTATATCAATAAAACTGAATAGCATTTGGCAATAAAAAGGAATGCTAAAGGAATAAAAAGGAATCGCACTGCAACATGGATGAATCTTGAAAACATTATGCTAGATGGAAAAAGCTAGCCACAAAAGACCACATATATTGCATGATTCATTTATACAAAATGCCAAGAATGGGCAAATCTATCAAAACAGGAAGTAAATTAGTGTTTGCCTAGGGCTTAGAGTAGCAGAAAGCAGTGACTACTAATGGGTGCAGAGTTTTTTGGGTTGATATAAATGCTCTAAACTTGTCTTGATGGTTGCACAACTCTGTGACTATACTAAACTCATTGAATTGTATACTTTAAAAGGGTGAATTTTATACTATGTGAATTGCATGTTTATTAATAACATTTTATCAATAAATATGTTAAATAATAATATTCATCTCTTTCCCTCTTGTGCATCATGTCTGTATTATTTAAGATTGTCCAGCTGAAAGTTGAACAATCTTAAGTATAAAGAGAGAATTGATTGATTCCATAGTACCTAAGGAAAAGAAGAGGTAGAACTAGTCCCAGGAGAGGATGAATTCCACAACTCAAATGCTGTTAGGATATTCACTCCTCTTCTCAAGTGTTTGTTTACTGACTTTTTTCTGCCTTACGGTGCATGAAGTTTGTCCATATGGAAGTACACACAGATACAAGAAACTCAGAGCTTAAATCCTTCTTAAATGTAGACTTTGGACCTATATAGACTTGTTTTCAAATCCTAACTCCATAATTCACAAACTATATGAGCTGAACGATTTATTTTAACCAATTTTTAGTCAATAAAAATAATAGTACCTGTCTTCATAGATAATTCCAATCATTTAATGAGATAACACAGGCAAAACTTATAACATAGTATCTAATATGCATTATATATTGAAAATAATTGCTCCTAAACTAGCAGAAATTCATCCATGTCTGTGAAGGGAGGTAGGCCCCAAACATAATGGTCAGGAATCATTAAGTTAGATCCAGAATACAGAAGTATTCTGCCAACTAGACCACAGAAAGACAAATAACCAATCAGCTGATCAGATATTCCATTTTAGAAATGTGAATTAAGAAACATGAGCTGGGAAGTGGGTTATGAGTGGGAAGACTAGTTGGCATCTGAAAATAAATCTGAAAATGTGTTATATAGTGTGATTATAAAAATGATGAGAGCTAAGTGGAAATTTAGCTTCTGAAAGAATAGATTACTGAGAGTATCTAAAACTATAAATTGTTCTTATCACTTTTTTATGCCTGCATTCTCTAACTTACTTACATCTAGAGCCCTGACCACTGCATTCAACTCCAAACTGATAAACAACAGCTTTTTTGATGTATTTAGATTACTAATAGGTATCCCCCAATCATGGCTGAAACAGAACTCTTGATTCTACCCTCTACCCTTCTGCTCCTCTGCCAGTCTTACCCGTCTTGGTGAATGTACAGATAGCCAAGGCAAAAGTGGAGAAATGATCTTTCATTTATGTTTTCCCTTCATATCTGACATACTCAACAGCTGGTCATGTTAACTTACCTTCCTGAACATATCCGACATAAATAAATTTTTCTCTGTGTTGCTAATAACTTAGTTCAAACCATCACTACCTCTTACTGCCATTACTCTAATTGCTACTTAACCAGTTTCCACTCTTGCACCCTCATAATTCATCTAATAATCATAGTGGAAATAAAAGTGATTTTTAAAATATAAGACAATTATCGGGGAAGTCTCACAAATATGAAGACTGAATTTCTGTAATAGAAATAATCAACAAATGTGTACTTCATGGCAATGGTTAACTACCATCCATCTCTCCCTCAAACATTAAAAATGTCATGCAAATAGCCAGTGCAATAAAATGAAAATCACTCAATAAATATTACTGTCAGCAATATTACTAATAGTATTTATTGAATGAGGACAGCCACTGTACTAAAGACTTTATATGCAATATAACATTTAGTCTTTACAAAAATCCTTTGAAGTAGGTAATATTATTATCCACACTTTAACATATAAAGAGACTGTTACATTTTTTTGTGGCTAAGTAGAACTCTATGGTATACATATACCACATTTCATTATCTAGCACCTCGTGTCTTAACCTGGATAGAGCTGGAGCCCATTCTTCTAAATGAAGTATCACAATAATGGAAAAACAAGCATCACATGTACTCACCATTAAATCGGTATTAACTGATCAACACTATGTGCACATATAATAGTAACACTCATCAGGCGTTGGACAGATGGGGGGAGGAGGGGATGTGTATATCACACCTAATGGTTGTGGTACACACCATCTAGGGGATGGACATGTTGAAAGCTCTGACTTGGGTGGGGCAAAGGCAATATATGTAACCTAAACATTTGTACCCTTGTAATGTGTTGAAAAAAAAAAAAAAAAAACTGTTACGGAAATTGAGTTGTACATCCCAAAGTCAGAGAACCAGCAAATAGCAGCACTGAAAGTCAAAATCTTAAAGGAAATATAACAGTAGAGTATGGAGACAGAATCGCCTATTAGAAACTACAGAACACTCCCACAGCTGAGGTTTTCGGGATACTCTGGAGATAGTTGTTATGAGGTACAACTTCACTGCATTTTCTCTACATTTTGTGGATTAATAATTCAGTTTAGGGGGGCTCTCATGCATTTGGTTCATTAGGTTACCTCTCTACTCAGGTTAAATAAAAATTAATAGAACTGAATTATTACTTTTTCTTGCCCCCTTCTTTTCTTAATTACCAAGAATTTCAATGTGATTTGGTTATCTACTCCCAAGGATTCCATTATTTTCACAACATCAATCAGGGCTATGTTGACAGGAATTAACAGCTGACTGAAATTTAATAACTTCTGTTACACTTTTCAGTTACAAGATTCTTTGAGCCTCTTATACAATCCCAGTTACAGGTTCTTTACATTATGAAATAGGAAAGTTTTATGAAAAGTAAGTAAAGCATTATTCTACATACATAAAAAGGTTTCCAGATGATAGAGGCCTCATTCTGTAACTTTATTTGGTTCAGATTTTTCAAATCGAGAATCTTTGTCTAATATGGTAATATCTTCAGCCATTCAACATTGTCAATACTTATTATTTTCTCTTTTTTTATTTTTCCAATACTCTGCAACTTCATACATTTCTCTTCCTTCTGGATCTTACGTTTTGACCTACCAAAGCCATTGTATTACTGTTATCCAAATCCCCTTCAATGCCTCCTTATTAATATTCATTTATTTTTAAAAGCTTCCAAATCATGCAGCACATTATTCTTGCTCTGTTTGATATACTTACAGTTAAGTCCATAAGTATTTTACTTCATCCAATTTTTATATTCTTCATTACTGTGATTCACATTTTCTATACCTTTTTTCTCTCCGTGTACTAAGGGTTGTGTATTTGGAAAACTTTTTCTGTCTTTGTGTTAAATTTTATTTTAATGCCTTCCTGATCAAAGGGATAATTCTCCTGCCAAATAAATGCATCCAGGTCTTTGTAAAATGTCTCTTCTAGCTTGACTAGAGTCTCTATTTCTGGAATGGAATTTTAAGCTCTATAACATACTGTTTATTTTCCATATCTTCTTTTTACTCCAAAGTTATAACCTTTAATTAGAAAAATGAAAATGCCACTGAGTCCACCAGTTTTCCTCCTAGAACCCTGAAAACATGACAGTTGTATTCCAGCTTTAGGGTAAGTGTGTTATTTGTTTCCATTTGATTTCCGCTTGGTTAGCAGTAGCTTAGTCAGTTCAATGGTCATAGCTGTCTGGGTACACACAACCTTTCTAATTCACTCATCAGGATTAGTTAATATCACCTATATGGCCCTTACTGGTGATTTCTCAATAACCTTCCAGAAGAGAAGAGAATGTGAAGGGAGTTTCTTTCTAATTACCAATCTTTAAACTTCTCTACGTGTATGGATTGTTACTTCTTTAGAAGGCTTACGAAGATGCTTTGAAGAGATTTTTACTTATTGAATGATGCTCTAAAATTTCTTCTCATGTTCATTTTACACTATGGAACACTTTTCAATTTAGCCACCTTTTGACACTCACCTGCTGAAGCATTTGCTCAGGAATGCAGGGCACATGTTTACTCCATTTCGTACTGAATATAAATTCACACAACTACCAGAAAGGATGCATTTTAAACACTTTATCCCTCAGAGCTACCAACAAATGATTTCTCAGCTGATTTCTTCAAAGCATTTTTCATATTCACACAAACCACAGTTTGTATTTGCTCCTACTTTTGAGTAATTCTTTTCAACTGACAACTGTTTTTAATTAAAATGCATTCATCTGAAAACTCATTAGCATAATGTGTGAGAAAGTGGAAAATATTAGATTTACTGACATACGTAATTAGTTTTTGTTCATTATACATATTTTTAAAACATTGAATTCTATCTGTGAAAGTTAAAATAAAGATTATTCAACAAAAAGTACCAACCTTGACCCTTGATTTTTAATTTCTGCCTGCTTCTGTAAATGCATAAGCACAGCATTTTTTTTTTAAAGATCATATATTCCCTTTTGCCATTAATGTTTAAATTTACCAAAACTGAATTAAGAAAACACTATAAGAGTAGTGGTACAAGCATTGAATGGAAACAAACTTAACTTCTACAAGTTTAGTGGAAATTATTCACATGCCCAAAACTGTTCCCTTCATCTTTCTTGGAAGATATGCATTATTGAATACCATATATATTCCTTGCATAGATATTTAAAAGCCATAAATAGCATAAATTAATATCAAGTCTATTCACATATACAAATAAAATTCATGTTAAAATACATGGAACCCTGAATAAATGTAAGAGATATAACGTGCCCATGGATAAAAACACTCAGTACTTTAAAGATATATATGATCTGTCTTTCTGAAGGGCACCTTGTTAGGACATATACAATTAAAATTTTTATACTCTTTGATACAGTATTTCTATTATTAGAAATATGTTCTACAGAAATACATCACAAAAATGTTCACTGAGTAGTATTTCTAATACTAAAAAATTAGAAACAAATGAGTATCTACAATAGGTGAATTGGTAAATTATGGTTTATTCATATTTTAATACACAGCATAGATGTTAACAGAGCTCAATAATCAAATCATCACTATTTCATTTGACAAATAAATATTCAGAATCTCTTATGTGTCAGATAGTGTTCAAGATGTAGGGTGCATGTCATTGAAAATATAAGACAAATTCCTGCTTTCACATAACTTTTATTTGGTGATAGCTTGTTTAGGAAGAAAACAAACAAAAAAAGACTCATGAAATAACAGTGTTGAAAGTGCTATAGAAAAAATATAGCAAGGTAAGGTAAGGAAGCTGTGAGTGAATGAGGGAGGTGTTCTTTTATATGAGACAATTAGGGAGCACTTCTCTGATGTGGTGATATCTTAAACCTTACCGAGGTGGAAGTCAAGAAAAAATCTGAGTTGAGAGCATTAAAGAAAGAGGAAACAGTGAGATCAAAGGACACAAGCTAGAAGCAAGCACAGCTTACCTGAGAACAGCAAGAGGCCAGTGTGACAAAAGCTCAGTGTGCAAGGTTGGGAACAGTAAGAAATGAGTTCAAAGAGATAGTTGGGGAGGTAAGATCACCAAGGCTCTGACAGGCTTTTGAGAGGACTTTGACTTTTACTCTTAATCAGATTTCAAGCCACTGTTAGGTTTTGTCATGAGGAATAACAAGGTCTGGCTTACATTTTAAGTGGGTCATTCTGGTTTCTGTCTTGAGGCAAGTGAAGAGGGGATACCAGCTAAGATACTGCTTAAATAGTGTGGGTGAAAGGAGACAGAGCCTAGATTAGAAGAACAGCAGTATAAGTAATTATTGGAGATATATTTCAAGGTTGATCTAACAGGATTTGCTAATGGTTTGAATATGAGGTGTAAGAGAAAGAGGAAATGTCAAATATAACATTCTGAAGGCTGCCCATTATATATTGTCAGGTGAGATCAAAGAAACAGTAAGAAAATGTGTGGAATGGTTCCATTTTTTATTTGTTAAAAAGATATAGCAAGATAAATGCCGAATTTTAACAGCAGAAAAATATGTAGAATTGGCCGTTTTTACTTAAAAAAAAGGTCTGGGAACATAGATACCAAGTTTCTCCTTCTATGAAAGGAAGGAGCCAGAAAGTTCCACACGGAACTTCACGGACTTTGGTATTATTTGAGTATTTTATTGCTGGTATGTATTATTTGTGTAATTTTTAAAGTAGTTTTAAAAGTCTCTCACTGGAAAAAGTAGAGGTGATAATATGCATGTCGAGTTATAATTCTGGCAATTGACTTGTCATTTTCAATAATATAGATAAATGCTAAATTAATTTCTAAATACAACTTTGCAATAGACAGTGATTTAAGAGTTAGAAATTTAAGCTTGTAATCTTTATGTTTAGTAATATAAATACTAAATTAAATTACCACATACAATTTCTCATTTGTTAAAAAAAAATAAAGGCCGGGTGCAGTGGCTCACGCCTGTAATCCTAGCACTCTGAGAGAGCGAGGTGGGAGGATCGCTCAAGGTCATGAGTTTGAAACCAGCCTGAGCAAGAGCGAGACCCTGTCTCTACTAAAAATAGAAATTAATCGGCCAACTAAAAAAAAAAATACATAAAAAAAATTAGCTGGGCATGGTGGCGCATGCCTGTAGTCCCAGCTACTTAGGAGGCTGAAGCAGAAGGACTGCTTGAGCCCAAGAGTGTGAGGTTGCTGTGAGCTAGGCTGATGCCATGGCACTCTAGCCCGGGCAACAGAGTGAGACTCTGTCTCAAAAAAAAAAAAAAAAAAAATCAGAATATTTGATTGATACACTAAAAAGCATGGGAAACCTAACTTAGAATCATAGTATGCTGGAAAAACACAGGTTATGGAAAATCCATAAAATCCTGAATTCAGATACTGTCTTTGACACTGGGTAATAGTTTGTTTTCTATTGCTACAACAGAGTATCTGAGACTGGGTACTCTATAAGTATCGACGTTTAGTTAGCTCACAGTTACAGAGGCTTGGGAGTCTGGTGATAGCTTTCATTCTGAGTCATGGCTGAAGGGCAGCAAGTGCACATGAAAGAGAGTGATGAAGAGGGACAAACCCCTTTCTAACAAGTTCCTCTCACAAGAACTAACTCAGTCCCATGGGAACTAACTCAGTCCCATGAGAACTCACTCAGTCCCATGAGAACTGCATTAATTCCTTTATGAGGGTGGAGTCCCCATGAACCAAACACTTCTTAAAGGCCACATCACCTCAACACACCATTACATTGTAAACTAAATTTCAACATGTGTTTTATTGGGGTAAAATCACATCCAAACCATATCAGAAATTAAGTTTGGAAAACATATCGACTCGGTGCTAGACGCTGTGTTACACAGTGCTATCAGGCAAGTCAACAGAAGTTACGGACCACAACTAGCTCACTTTCTTGTCTGGGTGGGTGTCGTGAGGAATGCTTAATAATGACAGTCTCTGATACAACACACAACAAGGGAATGTGAAGCCAGCCTGGATGTCCAGAAAGGATTAAATTTTCCAAGAACCTTGACTGTACTATCAGGATTAGGCCTACCCACCATCCCTGTTCTTAGCTCAAAACAAGTACACCATCATTTCCAACGTTACTGAGAAACAGTAAGTCAACTCTTCTCTTTGACTCCTATCATTCTTTCTTTTTAGATACCATGATACTTTTCATGACTTCCCCAGGTCATAGAGATAGCTTTCTCTCAATTGATATACACACATGAAATATACTCATTTTTCATTTATAATATACTTTATAGTCTGCTGTTTTCTGTTTTTGTAAATGAAGGAGAAGGTACATGATATGATTTGGAAATTTCAACCAAAAGATGTGATTTAGTCCTTGGCTTTAACACACTCATTTGAGTAAATATAGTTGTTTAAACTTATTAATATCGGACCTTTTGCTTTATGTCAGTACAATGGAACATATAATATGGCTTAACAGGGTTGTTATGAGGACGATATATCTCCACAAGTGAATATATTTGATAAATCATAAAATCAAACATAATATAAATAAGAATTATTATGATTTACAGAATTTTATTCTTAATAGGATATGTATGATAAGCATCTTGATGTCAAAGATTGTCTCTTAAATACTTGAAACCTCTCAGCAAAGAATTATGTGGCTTTTTACTAGGAGGCATTAATAAATGAGTAGTTAATAATAAGTACTTTGTAAATGCTATAGATTTATCAAATAACTTTATTTACATTAAAATACAAAAAGTAAAGCAAAACTAATAAAGATATATTTTGATTTCTTTATATCACAAGTAGGAGATATAGTATGTCAGAACAAGAAATTAAATCAAGTAATAGGTAAAAAAGTAATGCTAGATAAAGAAAGGGGAGATCATGGAAATAGTAGCTAGTTGTCAGCCATTATTGACCATGCTGAAGAAAACCTGTCTTCTTCTAGAGAATTCCTCAATTATTTTTTCTTACAAATGGATTTAAAACAGTGAAACAATTGAGGAATATTTTTTCACTATCATAATGTCAATACCAATACTGAATATCAGTCCTACACTAAGTAAAAATAAAAAGCAGAGAAGTCAACACTAAAATATACTCCATAAACAAGGAATACTAAAAAATAAAAGAAAAAACTGGGCTAAATTAGAAAATTATAATTAGCTGTCACCACCTTTCTTAAATCACTAATTCCAGTAGAAAATATTTCAATGTTTAATATTGCAGATCTAGCTAGACATAGTAGATACTGGTAGAAAATTAACACATGACGATGGAGAATGAGAATTATGATGTGTATATAGCAATAAACATATATAAAGTAATGAAAAGTGGATAAAGTTGAATTTGGACATATACACTGAAGCAGTAACACTCCAAAAATAATTTTACAGAATCAGGAGGCTTGGGAGTTGAAAAATAATTAGTTATTAAGAGTAAAAGTATCTTTGGAAGATTATTTCCCATGAATAATGATGATTTGTTTCTCTTCAACTTCCATTGTTCAGTTGTTTTAATTTTAAAAACCAATTACCATAGTCATTTTTCCATGAACTAATATATTATAGCTGAGAAAAAGCCACAGTCCTGACTTCACAGAGTTGTAACCTCATGAAGAACAGGACCATGAGTCAGTACACCCCATTACATCAAGGGCAAGGAAGGTTACACCAGTATTGCGCACGGGGTGCTATGGTGGCCCAGGGTCAGCAGGGACTAACTCAGCCTAAGAGGTCCTAGGCTTCACAGTACTGAAGGCATGGCATCAGTATTTGAACTAGGACATGAATAGTTTTGGCCAAACCAAGAACTAGAAAACGAGAGATGCTCTGATAGATACAGAGAAGCACATGAGAAATTATTCCCACAGCATGTTAAGATGGGCATTGTGGTTAGAACATTAGGCTAATGAGGAAAGAAGGGAAATGAAGCTGGGAACATAGCCATACACCAGGTTTCCAAGAACATTTAATGTCTGCTAAACACAGTAACTTGAAATAATAAGTCACTGAATGTTTTAAAACGAAGTCTCCTTGAATAGAACTTTGTTAGTTAGAAGATATTGCATGGAAAGAATAAATTTTAAGGAAAATGAAGGACACAAGAGGGTTTAATGCTATGAATATTGAATTTGTGAAGACAATTAGCACTATTGTGATGGTCCTCAGAAAAAGTTCTGGATGGTAGGAAATATTTTTATAAATATCTAAACTTCTAAGATCAGAGTAACCATGTATGAGATGTCCCAGAGTGAGTAAGTTTGAGCAGCAGAAGAAAAATGGAGGAGAAAAAGGTGAAAACAATGACATTTAAATAGAAGTTAGAGAAAGAAAATAAAATTATTTAAAATTTTATTCACATTTAGTCAAATATTTCAGGAATAAAATAAATTTCCCATATACCTCTTTCCTTCTCTTTAATGTTTTTCAGTCATTTGAAATTGCTATCTATTTTAAAGCTATGTTTTTGCTTATAATCTCCATCAATTACAGAGTTTTAATTTCAGGTACTAATAGATAACATTACATAACTGTGTTAAATGTACTTTTTAATTCTCAAAAAAATCCCATGAAGTCATTATTATCCTCTTAACTTTACAAATAAAGAAACTGAGGCATAGAGTGGTTAGGTATGTGCCCCAAATCACACAACTAATAAATAACAGAGTAGAGTTTTGAATCCACAGTCCATCTTCTCAATAGCTACATTATACTGTCTTTCTATACATTGCGTACCTTTTACTACCAGTAGCTACTTTTGTTTTGTGTCATTTTTGTTTTAATAATTTCAGTTAAATTCTGTATTATAATTAAATTAAAAAGAAGTAAAAAAGTACCTACAATTCCTCCCCTATTTATCAATCAGTAACTTTACCAGATTCTCCTTTATCTTAGACCTAGGATACACCTACAAAGCAGCAGCAGCGCACATGGGCTTCATTTAACAATCGGGTGCAACAGACAATAAGATACATCTAACACTGGGTTTATTTAGCACTATGACAAAGGATATAGAGCCCACAACTAAATACCCTACATGGCGATAGTCAACAGCATAGGAGAAGACTCCGAGGCACGGCTTCCAAATGTCTCCCTCACTCAGAACTTAGAATGCACACAGTTAAAGGAGGAAATGCAGTGGGGGTGAAGACAACCTCAGTTAAGGAAAGCCGTTTTCTCTGGGGCCCCTTAATCTATTATACACTACTTCATTCCTCTGGTACATCAATACTTGTTAATTATTACTTAGTAAACAACCTCAATAATTAGGTATAGGAGTTTGGTTCAATAAATAGTAATCTGGACAGATTTTCATTTATCTGCTATAAATTTCTTGAATTTGTGGCACAAGAAAGCATCTCTAAAGACCAAGAAAAGATCACTAATCAAATATTAAGACTTTCCTCCCATTATAAATTTATATAACATAATAAGTGCTCATTTATTTTTTTATCAAAATGGAATTAGATATTAAATACTTAACTTTTTTTCCTTGAAACAGACTGATGCAAAAGAATAACATTTCTTCTCCTAAATTTCATAGAAACAAAGTAATATCAATAAGAGTTTTACATCATCTTCTTACAGCTTAAACAATGCACTTACTCTTAAATCTTGAAATATATTTTAAAATAGCCAATTTACCCCAAGGTCAGACATGAACTCTCACGTAACATACTTTGAGAAATCACAAAGAACTTTACGTGGTAGTTGATTAGCAATAATAGAAAGTTTCTCTGATGACTTATAGGATACACAAAACAAAATGTATATGAAAACAATCTATAAAACAGTCCAACTTTTCAATGAGTATATCTATTTTAAGAGTCATACAAAGATAAACTTTGTCAGACTTTGAACAGAACAATAATTTTTGCCACCCTCATACTTATTCAAAAATGGTTGGAGAAAATATTCAAAACATGTACATGTTTCCAATTAAAAAATCCCAGGTACATCCAGACAATGGAATATTTTCAATGCTAAAAAAGAAATGTGCTATTACACCAAAAAAAAAAAACATGGAGGCACATAACTAAGTGAAAAAAGCCAATCTTCAGAGAAGACATACTGTGATTCTAACTATATGGCATTCTCGAAAAGGAAAACCTACATTACAGTAAAAAGATTAGTGGTTGCCAAGGATTAGCAAGGGTAAAGGATGAATAGGGAGAGCACAGAGAATTTTCACTGCAATAAAAATACTATAGAATAATGGTGGACATGTGGCATTTTAAATTTGTCTAAACCCATAGACTGTGCAACAAGAAGAGTGAACCCTAATGCAAACTACCAGACTAAGTGATAATGATGTGTCAATTGCAGGTTCATCATTTGTAACAAACATACCAACCGGGAGGCTGTGCATGTGAGAGGGTATATGGGAAATCTCTGTACCTTCTGTTCCATATTGCTGTGAACCTAAAACTGCTCTAAAAGATAAAGTCTATTTTAAAAAAAGGAAAAAAAAATCCATGATGAATTTTACTGAGAACATGCTGATTTCATATAGTTTTGCCATACTTCCTTTTCTTCACACATATTTTGGGATCTGATAATATTTCCTGTGTACCAGAACTATAATGATTTTGAAAGTCGCATATTTGTTCTCTTTCACTTTTCTATAGCCTTTAAGATATATTTGTCAACTTTAATCTACTAATTTTATTTATAATTATAGATTTATATATGTTCTGCATTTACATATGTAAATCTATAATTACAACAATATGCTATACTAAATGCTTTAAACTTTTATTGTTTCTCTTAAATCTCAAAAAAAACTCTATAAAAGTAGGCAATATTTTAGTTATTTTACAGATTAGAAAACTAAATATTGAATTGTTAAGTGATCTTACCAAAGTAACAGAGGTCTATGATTTTATTTTTTAGGGTTAGTAATATACGCTGCATATTTGAATAAGCTGAGAACCTATCATAACTCCAATACATGGCTTATACAACCTTCATTAGAGCCTTGATCATATACTAGTGAGCTGATCCTTAAATTTACCTGGCTTTGCAATTGAGACAATACAGGGTGAGTGAAGACTTTATTTCAGGGAACCCATCATTTCTGGGGTACTATAACAGACAGCACAGGTCTATACAGGAAAATGGACTGTTGGACATAGTGGTGAGTGTGGAATCAGAAAATCCACTTAAGAGGCTATTTTATTGATCCAGGGAAAAGATGATGGTATCATGGACCACAGTGTTTGCAATAATGGTGGTAAAAGGCAATAGAATTCTGGATATATTTTTAAGGTAAAGTCACAGAGATTTGTTGTTCCATTGATCATGCAGTTTGAGAAAAATATAACTCCAAAGTCAAATATAAGTCAAATATACTTCACATATAACTCCCATTTATTCTCTGGAGTAAACGGAATGCTGAAATTTCTCTTTTACAGAACAGTAAAATCTGTAGAATGATTTATAAACTTTATAAGAGGATGGATAAGGAGTTTAGTTTTATATGTTGGATAAGATGCCTGATAGACATCCAAGTTGCATAGATATAGTTCTGGATGTACAAGTCTGAATTCAGAGAAGTCAGGCTGGAAATTCAGGATTCATTAACATTTAAAGCCTTGAAACTGAGTAAGACCATATGAATCATATATATTAATAGTATTTAATAATATGAGTCAAAGTTCTGGTCCCTGAAAGAGAAAGCAGCCTAGAAAGTGGAAAACATGAGGAGAAATAAAATAAAGTGCTGTATAGAAGCCAAGTGATAGAACTGTTTCAAAAAAGTGATAGCTATAATGCACGATAAGGGCTGCTGATAAACCAAGTAAGAGGAAGGTTAAAAATTGACTTCTTAACTTGACAGTGTGAATGTTACAGGCAATCTTGAGTTGAGTTGTTTTGGTGAAGCAATTAGACAAATGTCTAATCGGAGTGGTTTTATGAGAAGATGGTGAGTACAGACAGCTCTTTCATAAAGAGGTAATAGAGACAACATATCAATACTTTTTCCAGAAAACTTATAGAGAAATGTGTAGTACCTGGAAAGGGATAAATATAGCATGTTTATAGGCTGACAGATATAATATAATTGATGACATATTAGAATAATACTATATCAGATAATATATATCATACATTGCATAATTTATCTTTCTTACATTTCAATAATTTCCAAAATCTTAAATATGCTTCCTTTATTATCTCATTTAATTTCATTTCACAGATAATTTTTACAATTTCTTACCCAGCATAACATAGTTTGCTAGCTTTTCACTTACAATTTTTAATACCATTATGTGTATATACACATATGTATAGGTATTTATCTATGTACATATTTATACATTTATCTGTGTGCATATATATATATATATACACACACACACAAGCATATACATACATACATAAACAAATAGATACAGATATAGCCTCTATTATGAGACAAAATGAGAGAGGGTTGAACTAAATTTTCTCTTATCCCTCAGACTGTTGCTAAGGAACTATAATCCTTTTTTATAACCTGTCTGGAGATTTGCTTTATTCATTAAGAAGAAAAAAAAAAACCTTTATTTATAGGTGCTTTTGGTGCTATTGCTTATTTTCACATGTCACTAACCATAAAGTGGATCTATTTATGACCAGTTCTTCTTTACTGAAAAAAATATGTTTAATTCATTAATTCAAACTATTTATTGATCAACAGGTTAATAATGTTGGTTTTCTTCTGCTACAACCTATTAGAAAATTTTGTTCATTGGTTCATTTTCCTTAAACATTTCTGCCTTGTTTTTCAATTTTGCTAATCTATACCATACTCTACAGCAGCCAAATTTGTCAAAGATGTGTTCATTACAAAAACCAAGGAATCTTACATTATTATTTACTTTATGTTTAAATAATTCTGATAACTGGACAGTTCAGGCTCACTGAGAGTTTTTTAAATGCATAAAAAGTTATCAAAAACTTTTTAACTTTTTAACATAAAAAGTTATCAAAAACTTAAAATGCAATTTTGACCACTATTTTAGGTCTGCCCAAGGCAGCATTGTCTCAGGCCATTAAGAAAATAGAGTACCCACATATGCTGACGTTGCCTCGTAGTTTCCAGGAAGATGGACTCATAAATTCCTTTGAATTAATAAATAAATACTGCTAGAAAACAATGGCCTATTTTCAAACAAGTTAAATAAAGCACACTTTTTGGCCAAGTATTTATTTTTAATGCCTAACTTTGTATATTTAGCTCTATTTACAAACTTTATAAGTAATTAATATTTCAAAAATCAACTAAGTAGGCCTCATGGAGACAGAAATATTATTCCATTCTGTATATGTACTACATTTTCTTTATCCATTTATCTATTACTTATTTTATTGTATATTTCAGAATAGCTAGAAGAGAGTATTTTGAATGTTCTCAATACAAAGAAATGATAAATGGTATGATCACTTCTCTCAAGGAGTTTACCATTTAATGGTAGGGAAAGAATAATACCTACCCCCTTGAAACAATAATTGTAATATAATAACAAGGCGACAAAGGCTATAAATCAAATATAGAACACTTTTATATTTTTTCTGTTAAAAATGACTAATGAATTATAAACAATTAGAAATGTCCTAACGTTTAGAAATACCACACTTTCATTAACTAGAGGTATAGATATACAATATTTTATCACTAGCTCTTATATATATGCAAAGATAATTCCTACTTTTATGTACCTATTATTGTAGAATTTCACATGCCTGGAGGACTACCTATTGCTTTTCTTGGATCTTGTATTTACAAATTAACTTCATTTACTAGTTTTCAAATTATATTCTTATATTCAAAGTTTAAATTATTTTTTCCATTCTTCATGTTTATAAATTCTGATTATTGCTAGGCAATTATATTTTTAAAACTCTTAACTGTTTACATTTTAAAATATATTATGTATACTTGTACTCATTATGTGCAACCTCTCTTTATAGAATGGCCATCACCCTTCTTCATCACAATGCATTTCGATATTCTAAATAGCGAGACAGAACATTTTCAAAAATTTACAAAATCTGACATTTAGTTTTTTTTTTAAATTTTGTACTTTTGTTTCTTTTGTTTTAATTGACACATAATAACTGTACATATTTATAGGGTACAGTGTGATGTTTTGATACATATATATCATGTAAAAATTAGAGGATTTAGCATATTCATCACTTCATTTATCATTTCTTTGTATTGAGAACATTCAAAATACTCTCTTCTAGCTATTCTGAAATATACAATAAAATAAGTAATAGATAAATGGATAAAGAAAATGTAGTACATATACAGAATGGAATATTATTGAATTATTATAGAATAATATAGAATGGAATATATAGAATTTTATTCTATAAAAAAGAATAAAATCCTGTTATTTGCAGCAACATGGATGAACCTGAAGGACATTATATTTAGTGAAATAAGCCAGGCGCAGAAAGACAAATATTTCATCCTCTCACTCATAGGTGGAATCTAAAGAAGTAGAAAGCAAAATATTGAATATCAAAGCCTGGGAAGGAGGAATGAATAGTGAGACGCAGGTCAATGAGTATAAACTTACAGTAAGGATTAACATTAATAAGTTCTGGTGGTCACTCTATTGCACAATAAGATGACTGTGAAATTTAGGCTTTGAGATTAGTCTTAGAAAAAAATGCCCTTTCAAGGTCAATTTTCTAATTCCCTGGTCTGTATCCCCAGAGTCCTCCCAGGGTTAGGAAATGAACATATGAATATATTATTACTGTTAAACTTTCACTTAAAATCAAAAGCAATATTATAAATTTCTTTGAGCTTGAAGTATAGAGAAAAAGAGAATTATGGAAGTTACCTACTACCATTTATATAGTACATACAAAAATGCTTTAAAATTTTGATATACATTTTTATAATTTAACTTCATAATAATGGATTCATAAGAGTTAATATTATTTTTTGTTTATATAAAACAGACACATGAATTTTTTAAATTAGCTAATTTTCATGCTTTAAAACCATTACATTTCAAATATATTTCTGTAAAGCCAAATGTTTGTCACTGGTAATTTTACAAAAACAAGAAATAAATATTAAGTTCAAAATGTGGACTAAAATGTGGACTTTTTAATGTATTTAACTCTGGGGCCCAAAAAGACAAATTGCCCTAGAAAAAGAATCTTTCTACTTAAAAATATATGTTACAAATGAATATGTTGTTTTCCTAGAAACTTTTCCAACCTGGCTCCTATGGAGCTGCAGCATGTACATCCAGAGGAGAAGTAACATCAGGGTCTGGTGAGGTGGTCTCTTCAGTGCCTTCTTGAATTTTCCCCCCTTTTAGCAGTGTTGAAAATAGGTCTGGAAAAGCATAGGAAAGCTATATCAAATTTTCCTTAGGAGGTTTTTTGCATACTGTTTTAGCAACTTTGCACAGTGTAGGTAATATATGGTATGACATTAAATATTCATTTTCACTAATGAGTCCTCCCATGTCAAATTAATATCATCAAGTTAAATATAATTATATTGTATTAAATCAAATTAGGATATATTTGAAAATACGCATTTGTGAATTAGATCAGAAACATCCTTAGATGTGTAGTTCTAACTACACATACACATAGACAATTTCTAAGGAAAGCTCAACTATTTAGGATGTTATCTTTTAAACAAAATGAAATATGATGCTTTAGGACAATCTGGGAATTTTGATATGCCATCTTTATAGGTCATATTTTCAAAAATATTTAAATATTATATGTTCTTATACAATCTAGAATATATAAAATGAATTGTCTAACAAAAAAATTATTTCCATGTATAACACATAGAATATGTTATATATGCGTATATTTATATAGTAGTTACATATATATATATGTACATGTCTAACCAAAATTCAAGTATCAACAATTATGTTTTTAATCTTGAATGAAAAATATAATATTGTATCCTGGAACTATATACCATTCTTAATTTGTTCAAATAATTTGTTTATTCATAATTAATTACAAATAAATATATTTTTGCAAAATCAAATATATTATTTGATTTTTCCCCAGTATTGACTATCTGATGGGTAAACTATTGGTAATTTACTTATAAATTCTTTCTAAAATATATAAATTTTGTTAATCTGAGTATTTTCTTCAGGTTTAGTGAAAACAAATACAGTAATAAATATTTAAAGAAGACAGGTTGCTAAAACAGTAACCATTAATCTAAATGTTCTTAGTGTTATGAGATTATTTAAACATCTAGAAGAGTTGAGTAAACATTAGAGAACCAGTACCATTTGAATCCTTATATTATGATTGAAAGTGAATATAAATTGTAAATAGTATCTCTTCTCTATGTCTTTATGGTGCTAGTGTATTAAAAACGAATAATGAAGACTAAATGTTATAATGCTGGAAGCAAAGAAAATATTTAAAGCTATCATGTCTAAAGGACTTTTTTTTTATTTATATCTGTTTTTATATTTAGGATTGATAGTCCTTTAGAAAAAGGACATTTGAGTTACGTGATTCTTTTATGGCACTTAATTTGCTAATATTTCAGTTTTATTGGTCTTCCTCATTGCGCTCTCTTAATTTATAATTTTAACTAAACTTCACAAATACTTGAAAACATTGTAAAATAACATAAACAATATAAAGTAGTTTTTACAAATATTCTTGTACCCACTTACCATACGACTATGACATAGTTATACACAGGTTAAAATTTAATTACTTAATAAGTAATTTGTTTAATAAAACACAAAACCAGTAAAAATATATTACTTCTACTTGATATATTTTGTCTTGTCATTCTACAACTCTATACTTCATTATTTCAAAGCCATCATTAATAAAATAATAAGGTATTCAGAAAAAATTAGCTCTGAAAAATTACTTAGAAGTGGTAATATACAACTGCCATACATTGATATGTGCTAAATTATTTCTTTAACAATGGTAGAATAAGAAAAAATTATCATAAATAATAAACTTTAAAAACAGAAATGAAGATTAAAATTACAAGACAGAAAAATCTGATAGAAATTGACTCTAACCTCTCAGGACACTTAAGTTAAAATCAAAATCATGTAGTCAGTCAACCTGAAGTATTCTATTTACAGACAACTTTCTTTCTGGCTTAAACATGGGCATATTTATTTCCCTTGTGAATAAAATCCATTAAAACAGGAAAATGTACTTCACACTTTAAAAGAGAAACTCTATTAACAGCTTATTTTACCATAAACAATATTGTAGGGGGGGGAAACCTGTGACTTAACAACAGAAACTTCTAAGGTGAAGGTGTTCGCCAACATGATCCTGCAGGCATTTGAAGGAAATTATTTCACACTAAATGACCAGAAAACCTGTTCAATTGAAAGTGTGGTCAGAGATAGCTCTCTGTGACAAAAAGTCTACAAATAGAAGATGGATGTCTTAAAAATCAGTTGTAAAATAAGCGCATGAAAGGTTTCCAACTTATCTACAAAAATAAGAATTCATAAAGGATTCAGTGTTAAATACTAAAGATACCAAAGTTAAAACACACAAAAAATTAACATTAGTTTGATTTTTAAATGGGTTCTCACAGATTTGTGGCCAACAGGTTGTCACTTCGCACAAGGAAGCCAAATTCAAAAGACTGAAAAAAGCAAATTGTGGAAGAAAACAAAGAAAAACATAAAAAAAAAATTGCTGCTAAACAAAAGTACAATACAGGAGAGAAACATTTTCAGAGGTAGAACAGATAAACCCAGCATATTCTATAGGTGAAATTAATGAAAACTTCACTTTTCGTGAGTCAGTCATTAAATACACGTTCTACAAGCTGCAGGTGCTGCAACAGATTGAATGTGTTTCTCCAAATGTCACATGTCTAAAACCAATCCCCAATGTGATGATATTTGGAGATGAGGTCTTTGGGAGGTGACTGAGTCATGAAAGTGGAGCCCTAATGCATGTAATTAGTGCCCTTATAAAAAATACTCTGGAAACTTCCTTCCCCTTTCTACCATGTGAAGACATAGCAAAAACCAAAACATCCAAACAAACAAACAAAAAGGCTATATGTAAATTAGGAAGTAGGCTCTCACTAGACAATGAATGTGTCAGAACCTTGATCTTGGACTTCCCCAACCTCTAGAACTGTAAGAAACAAGTTTCTGTTGTTTACAAACTATCCAGTCTGAGGTTTTTTTTTTTTTTTTATAGCAGTATGAACAGACTATGTTTTTGTAACAGGACAAACTGTTACTGTTTGTAACTGACATATTATTAGCATATTATTTTTCTCTTTAGAAGATAATGTCAAATAACTATACTTTATGAACATATGTACTAATTGATAGTAGCAAATATTTAAATTTTAAATATCAAATTGCTTTAAAGAAATTTAATTCAGGATATAAGTGAGAGAGTATGAGCTGCAGTTTTAAGGAAGAAAGGTGGAATTTTCTATGAATATTGGATCCTCAAGTGTTAATATGAACAAACAAATGAAACAAGAGAATGACAGCAAGTTCATGAATACCATACTATTGAACCTAATGAGGATTAACACAATTAGCCAACATTAAAATATTTTAAATTTCCCAATGAGAGTGGAAGGCAACAGAGGATCACTGAAAGACCACTGGTGAGGTTACATGCAAGGACTGAAACCAACCTGAATTTAACAGTGGCACACAGAATAAAAGGGCAGGTAGATGAGAAAGTTCCAGTAACCAAAGAGGATTCCCTGGTATAATAAATTTTAGAAAATCTATGGCAATAAAATTTAAAAATTGTGCATGTGTTTGTGTTGGATTGTTTATTTTTTATAATTGAAAATTATTTCAGTCTTTACCATTTTAACTGGGGAATACTACAAAGGACTGAATGTTTGTGTCCTTCTCCCCTACTACCCAAATTTACATGTTGAAATCCTATTCCCCAGTGTGATAGTGCCCTTATAAAGGGAGCTCAAAGAGCTTTCTTTTGCTCTTTCCCCCATGCGAGGACACAGCAAGGAATGGGCAGTCCGCAACACAAGAATGCCCTCGCCAGAACCTGAACATGCTGGCACCCCGATCTCAGACTTCCAGCCTCCAGAACTGTGGGAAATAGGTGTCTGCTTTTTATAAGACATCCAGTATATGGTACTTGTTATAGTGTAACAGAGGGAATGGCCTGAAAAAAATGACAAAAATACTTTCTGTCTCTTTAAAAACATCCTCCAGTCCTTTTTGAGAACCAAAACCTGCATCTCTGCCTCAGGCCAGTGGTTGGGAAAGGTAGGGTGATGTCTTTTGCTCTGTGTGCTACAGGAGATGGCTCAGTCCAACCTGGCAGATGGAAGTCCTGGGTGGAGATCACATGTTTGTCTTCAGGAAGATGGGATGAAGATGGGACAGTCAGGATCTTCAACTGTAGTTGAATAGCAATTGCCTGAAGCTGAGAACCCACCTTTTAAAACCTCTGTATTTCTGCTTATTATTAGGATGATGGCATTTCCGACGAGGCTCCATCCTCCTCGTTTGCTGGCAAATTAATAAACTTCTCTTTCCTTCTCATCCAACCACTTATTCTCCTTCTTCTGATGTGGCCAAGGACAAGTGCCAAAGGACAAGTGCCAAAGTTTTGGTAACAATAGACGCCCAAATGGACTAAGACTACCAGGTATGATGGGCTATACGCCGCCAGTTTCGGTAAAATATGTCATGGGACATGTCTCTCTCTCCCTCTGTCCAGTGTACATTTTAGATAAGAGTGGCCTACAGTAAAAAATGTAACATGTGACAATGGGAGATGATTATGGTAGAAAAATAGAAAGATTTTTCTATTGAGTTGCTATCTTAGTTCAGGCTGCCATAACAGTATACCACAGACTGGGTGGCTTAAACCATAAACATTTATTTCTCATAGTTCTGAAGATTGGGAAGTCCAAGACCAAGGTGCTAGCAGATCCAGTGTCTGGTGAGGGTACCATTCTTGTTTTGCATATGGCCATCTTCCTATAGAATTCTTACAGGACCAAGAGCAGAGATACAGAGAGAGAGAAGAGGTAGCCTCTCTTTGTATAAGGGCACCAATCCTATCATGAGGGCTTCACTCTCATTACTTATTTCCCAAAGGCCCCACCTTCAGTTACCATCGCATTGGAAATTAGACTTTAAGGTATGTATTTGGGAGGACACAATCATTCGGTGCATAGCAGCTGCCACTGCAAATACTGCAAGCCGCTTAGTAAATTTCCACATCCAATTCTCTATATCTGTTCTTGGCTTAATAAGGAGCATAGGCAAAGAATGCTTCAGGAGCTAGAAAAAAAGCTAAGTTCTTAAGTCCTGGGAATGAAAACACACAAATCCATCACCTGCTCTAGTCCCCATCAGGAGTCTGCTGATTGAGTGCAGCAATACCCCTTGAACCCTGGGAATTTCCTACTCTACTTGTTCCACCCTAGAGTGATAACTCCGATTCATTCCTGACAAACTAAGTGCTTTTCCGACCTAAAAATAAAGTAAAAAATTATTCTAACATTAAATTTCATTTGGTTTTACGTCATGATATTCAAGGTATTCGGAACTGGCTAAAAAAGAAGAAATTAGAGTAAATATATAAAGACTTCTATATATGATATTAGTGGAAGGTGAAAGTATCATGAATGGCATGATGGCAACTTGGGAGAAGGGGTGCACCCCCAAAACAGTCTCAAACAGTCAGAAAATAAATCTCAAAACACAAACTTCACATCTCTATGATTTTAAATGATGTTAAATAATTAGATGTTAGTCAATTTAAAAGACTGTAGAAAAAAAACTACACTGGGATATTTTCGGTTTCTGATAAGGGTACAATAGCTTAGGTTGGGCTAAGACTTCTGGTAATAAGAATAAATTCTGGAGGTGGGAGAGAATGAGAAATTTCATATTTGAGACACTCCACCCACCCTCCCGGGAAGACATGCTCCGTCTTCTCTTCATGTGGCAGGAGGAAGTTAAAAGACTCAAGCAGAAAGCTGTAGTTTTATTGATCCTGTTGAGGAATCAGAGGTTGGACTTTTTGGCTTATAGAGCACCTGCAAATTACGGCAGAGGATGAGGTTGTGGAGGGGGTGCCACAGAAGTGTAAGTCCAAAAGCTGTATATCCTTAAACATTACCTGACCTCTTAAACTGCCTTTGTGCTGAGTGATACCAAAAGCAGCCCAAGGAAAATAGCTGAAAGTCTGAAGGAGCTTAGTAGAGATTTTAGCTCCCCAACTCCTAAGGGAGATGAGGGTTTGCATTTCATGTCCCATCAAATCCAAGAGGCTTTTTGCATAGTTTACACTCTCTGGTTTTCCACAGATATAACAAAAGAGCTATGTCTTCAGAAGAAAAGCCTTATCTCCTGACTAAGGAATTGTCTCCACAACCCAGTAAAAATCAAAATAGACTGAAATTATCCTAACAAAGCCTAAACACAAGGCTTCAGAAAAAATCAAGGTGACCTGTGACCAAATTGACTGCCTGCTAGAAGACAAATCAAAAGTTCTTAGAGGAAAATGGACACATCCAGAGTCTCTAAATATATCATCCATAGTGTCCAGCGTGCAATAGAAATTAACTAAACATGAAGCAACAGGAAAATGTGTCTCAATATAAAGAGAAAAATAATCTGTCAATTGAAACAAATACACAAACCAGATGTTGTAATGGAGAGGACTTAAAAAAGTTATGATAAATTTCTTAAGGGATCCATCAGCAAAGATGACTAAAATGAATGAAGATATTGAGATTTTTCAGGAGAGATATGAAAAACTACAAAACACAACAACAATGGAATCAAGAGGAAATTCTGGAACAGAAGAATGCAATATCTAAAATAAAAAAAATCCATCAGTTAAAATTGAAAACATTGGGCAAAGTAGAAAACAGAATCAGTGAACATGAAACACAGGTTAATAAAAATTATCCACATTGGCATACACAGAGAAAAAAAATGTTGAGTAAAAAAAAAGAACTATCAGTGAACTGTGGACTAAAATGAAGATGTCTTGCATACATATATTTGGAATTCCAGAAAGAGAGGAGAGAGAGATTGGGCATAAATATTGTTTGAAAAAATAATAACCAAAATTTTCTAAATTTCATCACAAAGAAATGCACATATTTATGAAGCTCGGTGAATTCAAAGCAGAGTGAAAACAAAAACAAAAACAAAAACAAAAATATTGGTTCCTTTTAAATTGTGGACTTGAGAGATTTTAATTGCAGATGTGACCTGTTATGAAACCAAATTAAAAACTAATACAAGAATCATTTTATAAATGGTTACAAAAATGGTAAAGTTATTGGAAAAGTGGTTTGTTACTGAAATAATAAGAGTATTGAATACTGGGTAATATCAGGGATTTGAGTTTAGTATAAAGCATCAAGTTAAAAATATAATAATAACCTTAAAATACTTATAGAAAAGTGTAAATATTACAATTGGCCAAATAATGCTAATGATGTGGCTTCGGTTTCCTTTCTTTTTGTACATTTTATAAATATACTTTTAAAGCATCACTTGATATATGCCATTCATCTTTTAAAATCACTTGTAGATACTGCATTATTTTTCTCTTGGTCTGGCAGAGTAGGATGAAGGTATGGAATCTTTCTAACTAGATGAAATACTTAGCTAATGATTAACATTTTATGACATACTGAAGTCCAAAACCATACGTGGAAAACATCTTAAAAGTAAGGGTGATGGAGAAATTCTGAGAACTAGTAAATGACATGATTAGACAATTTACAAAAAAGAAATACCAGTAGTCAATTCCAACAATTAACTAGAAAGCAAAAGATTGCAAATCAAAACATTTTAGCCTATTAAATTGTCTAACATAATAAAAGCAATATTAATGCTATATGGTGAGTTCCAAAAAACAAAGTTAGTAAGATGCGAGGTTGCATCATTGACAAATTTATAAAATGAGCTGGGTCAGCTTGCTGCATAAAATGGAAACTATTCCCCAAATGTGTAATATCCATATCTGCATTATTTCAAACATTCTTACTGTAGGTTTTCACACTATTAAAGAAAAATTACTAGCTGTGGTGAAGTAGATTCTTATATGGTCCTAAATAGAAGTATATTAATTCCATGCTTATTATTTGCCAAGTAATTTTTGCACACTTAGTATCCATGTGAACAAAGTATGTAAAAATCTCAGCCTTTGAGTAACTTACTTCTAGTAGTGATATGTACCAAAAGCTTTATAATCAGCAGACTATTTGGATGTAAGGAAAATTTAATTTTAAGGCTTATTGAAGTAATTTTAAATTATTATTGATCCTTATTCAGTTCATGTGGCTGACTACAAACACATTTTGCCAAAATTCTTTCCTTGAAAAAAATTACTTGTATAAATTCAGCTGTTTCAATAAAACCAACGTTCCAGACAAGGTTGTATTTGTGTGTGTATATATGTTTATGCATTTTGAGGTAGGATATGTAAAAGATAAAAATGCCATAACCTTCAGATATTCATAAAATATTGGTAAATAGCATTATTTTTGATGTAACACATCTTAAACTTATTTATTCTGTACTATTCAGTGACTACATTACCTTAAATTACTTCAGAGCCTTTTTCATAATTTGTGAATAAAACTGTCATAAAATACCGTAGCAATAAAGCCATTTTCTTACAAATGATGACGACTATGGTATGGCCGTCTCCCGTTACATAACAAGATAATCATTATGGTGTTATTTATGGTACTCCAAACAAATTATATATCCATACTCTCTCTCTTCTCTGATTCCTCAATTCACAATTAGTGAACTGAGTGTATTAAGTGTATTAAACTGTCCTCTAATATCAATTTGACATTTATAGTTATAAACTTACAAATTTCATTACTAAATTTTTCTGTTCCAAGAAGCTTTCAATGTTTTATACTGTCTTATACTTTCATAATAATTTGCAACTTGATAGGGAATCTTTCCTACTTTCTCACTTCTTACAAGGTGTTAATGAAACTGTACAATTACAAGAGAATTCTGTTATAAGTAATTTCATTTGCATAACTTTGAAAATCAAAGTAGAGTTAGACCAATTCTAAAAACTACACTATTTGCTCTTTAGATATTTGCCTGTGGTAAAGTTGGTATTCTAAAATATGAAAATACTTAAAACTAAAATTTTTGTAAACATCTTTAAAAAACTTAACGGTTGGCAAATAAAATCTACATTTGAAACTTAGAAATACATTAATTAAATATATCATTAGTAGAGAGAATACATACTAAGGCAATTTAATTCCTTCTAAATCCTGCAGATTAATTCTATAGAATATTCATCTTTTTCCTTATTTCTAATTTGTATGGTTTAAGTGATGTGAATATATGTTAAATATTTAAAAAGTTTCTTTTTATAGGCTTTTGATAGAGTACTTCAATGAGAAAGGTAGGCTGGATAACAGAAGTTCATTCTATTCTATAATAGTTTTTAAAAATGTTTTATTTTGAAAAATTTTCCCCCAAAATGTAAAAGATACAGAAAGATATAAATGTGAATGAATTACATTGCTTAGATTTAATAATCACATATATTATACTATATTTTTATCATTTGTAGTGTTTTTGAAGTAAATTTTAGATATCATAATGTATTAATTCTACAAACTTTAGTCAGCCTCTTTGAAAAATAGAGTTTCCTACATACCATAATACCATTTCCATATATAATAAAATTGACATGCATTCTTTCATGTTATCTAAAAAGGTAGCCTATTTCAAATTTACCTACATGTCCAATCAAGGTCTACATCTCACATTAGTTATGTCTCTATTTTTATAATCTGAATAGTACTTTTCCTAAAATATTTCACCTCGTGATTTTACCATCCCTTGACAATCTTTGCTGTGTTAATTATTCTATTAAATTTTGAAAAATAGTGGTTTCTAATTCTATCATTACTTCCGTATTTAGTAGGATGCATTTTTCTGTAACAAAAAGCTATCCATCATCAACTGGAATCATCTGGTTACCCAGAAATAGGGCTTCTACTGGAAAATAAGCATAAATGTTTAATTATTCCCTTTAATTATAAATTTTCAGCTTAAGGATGTGGTATAATAGCTAATATAAAAAAATAAGCCCCTTTTTTATGCTTTCTCTCACTCTCTGGACATAAAGGTAAATTCATGGATTTTAATATACTTAATATGTTTCAATCAAATTCAGTCATTATTATTCTTAATGTTTAAATGGCCACTATCTTAACCGATAGAAGCCCCATCATACTGTATTATGGGGCTTCTATATTATCACAAATACACAGAGTACATTAAAAATTGTGACTATTAGATAAATTTCAAAACCGTATCTGAAAATTAATTTATTTAATGTTCTTCAGTTATTTTAATTGTAGAGCTTTATGAAGGCATTGAAAGATCAGCATTGCCAGTTCATGATAATCACATTTTAACAGAGTACTTTAGGAGAAAAGCAATTATCATTAAAATGCATGATTTTAAAAATGATACATTAAATTTGGGGGGATATTTTTAAAGTTTTAAAAATAATTTTAATCAAACATATGTATTTGAAAAAATTAATATCATAATAAACACAAAAACATGTAAAATAATATGTGTAGTTAACTAATATGCTCCTCTAACCATTTATGTATGATCTGGAAAAGCAAAATAAGCGTCTCCTGATTTTCAATTACCACATTTTAGTCACTTTTAGAAAGTAACACCATATTGCTCATCATGAAGGAATATTAAAATCACTTCTAACACTACCATCATTGAATTTTTGTAATCTATATTTACTAAATGATGTCTTTCTTTTCTTTTTTCTTTTCCCTTCCCTCTCTCCCTCCCTTCCTTCTTTCCTTCCTCCCTTCCCTCCATTTCAATAGATTTAGGGAGTACAAGTAGTCTTCTGTCACATGGATGCATTGTACTGTGGTGATGTAAATGTTTTTCTACATCGAATTATATACATAAAATCCTTACTCTCAAAACATAGCATAATTGGTCTAAAAAACAACAGTGCTATTGGATATCTGTATGAGAATGAACTTTCTTTTCTTATACAGTGAGTTAATGTTCTTAAAGAATTTTGGCAAAGATGACTTGAGATTACTGTCCTTTGGTAAACCATAACATTTTGGATTAAATAAAATTTTGTTCCTCCTAAAGGCTACATAAACTAATGTCTCATATTCTATTCAAAACTGGAATAAATGTTGAGATCATGTCCATATCTCATTAAAATATATTCTTAGATAAAAACTAGAATAAATTATTTCTCTTTCATGATATCTGTGAATTATAATTATTTAAATTTTCATGGCAAAGAACAAGAAATTTTATCTAAGTTCAAGCTATTTTATGGAGCTCTTTATTTAAATAAAAGGGGAGGAATCTTCCCCCAAACATGCAAATATACACATACACACATATATATACCCTAAAATTTATATACATACTAAAATCTAATGTGTTATAGACACATGCACAAACACACAATCATTAACACCACCATATAAGAAGTTTTCCTTAAAAGTTTCCAAAATAGAGGTAATTAAATTGGAAAAGAAAGATCTACATATCAATACAAGGATATTTATCTAAATGTAAACAAATTAGCTGGTTGGTTTGTTTTTATAAAAGGAAGTTAATTGACCAAGAGAAGTTTGACACTAGCTTTTAAGAACCTCTAAAGAGAACATGTTTGGTACTAAGTAGACATTCAGTAAATATATTGTGAATTGAATAAATGAGTGCATGTTTTCATTTTCTTCACTGTACTGTAATAAAATAGGATTTTTCTAATAGCAGATGAAAATTATACCCTTAAATTCTTTGTACTTTACCCATCAATTAATCAAATTTCTATCAATTAATTTGATGTAATTTTAAAGTTTAAGTGCAAACATCTGTGTTCTAGAAAGAGATGTCATTAACAAAGAAAATTCATATAATCACAAAACAGTTTTACTAAATGTTGTAATATTTTCTTCCACCAAACACTTACAATTAGAAGAAAACATAAAATAGACTTCTGTTGCTTTCTCCCCTGTTTCCTTATTTGTAATGTAAGTATTTTGACTAGTCTTTTAGAAATCTTTGCCTACACGAAAGTCATGTCTTCTGTTGTTTCTGTGTCCTAAAAGCATTGCAGTTTTAAGTTATATTCTACTTAAAAATTATTTGTAAATGATATTTGAATGAAATACCTGTGTAATTAGCAAAGGAAGATTGTACAAACTTCAGATACACTCTCAAAAATGTAGTGTTATTTTTATGCACTCCTTTTCTTCTTCTATAAAGTAGGATAATACTTGAACCAAATGGAATGGAAAAAAAGTCCAAACTGTACTTATTAAGGCAAAAAGCTTGCAGCAAAGTGATTTGTCAAATGAAGAAATATTAAGAAAAGTATTATTAGAGATGGACACACATTTCTACTTTGGCTAAAGGCATAGATTTCTATATCTATGAAATTTTAAATAATATCCAATACCTAAAAATTAATAGTCAATTAAACTCTCTGCCTCAGTAGACTGAATAAAAGATGGTTTCTCTTATTGAAATAGACATAAATATGGAAAAACTTCCCTAAAGCTAAATTAAATGAAGTAACTAAATTAGTCATTTTTAAGTAAGAGACAACATTCCTTCATAGATTATATTAATATACTTCTATGAATTTCCATGGAATCTATTATCCTGCCACAAACTTTAATTGAATTCTTTCTAAAACTTTTTTTTACTTTATATTTTATGTGCAGATGTATAAATTTAATCCTTGCTCTCAAACTTGAATCTATGTCCTTTTGTCATTCCTGAAAAGATTCTCTAATTTTGAAGTTGATGATACTTCATATTTTCCCTGGTTTGCAAAGTAATATTCTAATGGGTGAAATAATTATTTACTCTTAATATTAATGTAAAAAATAATATATCCTTCAATTTAGAAAATAGTGGACTTTTTTTCAATTATAAATGTATTAAAAATGGCTACATTCTATTGTTGCCCATATTTTATTTATGAATAACACAGTAGGGTGAATAAGGAATAACTTAAATTTGGCTTTATGTTAACTACAAAATTTGCCTTATATTGAGAAATTGTGACAGAGATATTTTATAAAAGTAATATTTTCTCATTTATATATTTGGTTTTACTTTGAAAATTAATTCAGGAACCCATCAAATTCATTATATAGTGTTATAACTTGAAGAACTCCCCCTCCGAAAACAAATCCCTTTGTTTATTAGTCATAAACCTAAGTACATAAGAATGTGAAATAAAGTTATGAATCAAAAGTCATATGTTATGTTTCCAAATCAGTACAATTGCTTTTTGTTTATCCCTAATATACAACCTAAAATCTGAACTTTTTTTTTGGAAAACAAATAAGAAATATTACTAAGTGATTATATAATTATAATAAAGACTAGTAGCACAGATTGAGGTAAAATATCTCTGAAAATGACAAATAATTCTGAAAGCACCACTTCAGAAAATCAAGACAACTTACATTTAACTCTATAAAATACTCAATTATAATTTTTAAAGTTTCAAAATAATGACCTTTCTACTTTTCCTGCTATAGAGTACATAAATTATTATAGTCTCAGTGATATAGTAAGTAATTTAAAAGTTTTATAGCTATAAACATTTTTTTTCCTAGTAGGTTAGAACTGAAATTGCGTAAGATTTTCTGGTCATTTGCTTTATAAGTTTAAACATTAAGCTTCTTTATGAGAGCCTGTACAAAATGTCCTGATGCAAAATCCATTTGAAAAGAGTTTCTTGCACATTCCTTGACCATCTGAATTTTTAGAAATCAGAATACCTTCCTCTATGTTTTATACACACTTTAAGCCCATGTTCAGAGCAAGAAATCCATATTTTCCCTAAAGCATTAAAATCATGTATAAATTACTTTAAATAAAATATTATTGAAACCCAATTTGAACAGGCCTTAAAAAGTGAGATGACAAAGCATAAAACTGCACTGTGTATGATTTTTAACGCATTTTCTATCCTATCTCCTTGCTGCCTTACACATTGCCTTCTATATCACTGAAGGGTCCAAGAACTCTATAATATGAAGAAATTTTAGTCACAAATCACAATGTATTTTATATTAATTATCACTTATAGTACAACTTCTTTCAATTTATTGTAACACAACTCTTTAAGTCTTAACCAAGGATTTAAAATTATACTTTTCATTGTTTTAATAACATTAGACTATGAATATTTAATATGTAAATTTAAAATGTATTTTTATCCAGTTGGAAAAGTATGCCATTAATTGCTGTTTTCCTCCAAATTCTATTTTATCCTACAGCATATGTGTAAATTTAGTATAATTATCTATTAATATAAATTATAAATTTTTGTGCTCCAATGTCCAAGCAATGCAGATATCAACCATGACTGAGTTAGCAAAATAATTTAGTGGTCATGACTGCCAAGTTGGGGTGTGGGGAGAGGAACTATACTAGAAAAATATAAAACATGAAACAGTAAGAAAAAGTGTTACTTTAATGATTTTTTAAACATAATTTTTTGTGTATGTGTATACTGGGTTGCAATGTAAACAGTATTGTATCTACAGCAAAAGATATATATATATTTAAAAGATACTATGTAGGAAAATTAAAGGAGATCTGTAGGAAAGATAGTTCTTTAGCTGTGATTATAAAATTAAAATATATTGAAGGCAGTGCAGTGATTCATAAATACTAAATTTCTCATGCTTTTGTAGGTTACTAGGCATTAGACTCTACAAATCAATGAATAAAACATACTGATTTCTCATTTTGAAAATTTTATCAAGTTATTCAAATTGGATCTTGCCATTTGGGTGGGCTTCTTGTATTTCCTGATTGCCCAGTATTTTGAGTTCCACTGACTCCGCTCCCTGTTCTGAAGACCTAAAATAATAATATTCTCTTCAGGTGATAACAAGCCATTTAGTTAAATAAGTAACCTTCTATGCATTCTTCAATATTCCAGCCAACTTACTTCCTACCCTCTGGGGACAGCTCTCTCAAGCTACTCATTACTCACTCCATACTGGGGTTTCTATCTCCTCTGTCCTTTTCCCTGTGGCACCTTGCTTTTTCTATGAGTCCCCTGAACACTATTATATGCATTTTTTTCTCAGATGTTAAGTACATCAGGACTTTTATTAACCTATCAACTAATACCAACAATACTACCATGTAGTAATGATGTTACAAAAAATGTAGTAAAAATGCTACAAAAAAGTAGTAAAGTAATAAAGTAGTAAAGAAGTTCCAAACAAAAAGGAGAGGCCAACAACTCCTGAAAGAAGATTCCAATTACTTCCTACATTTACAATTATGAGAATTGCCAATTAGCTATTATTAACACTTCTTTCTCCCTTACACAGATCAAAATCACCATCTCTCTCTATCTATAGACATCTGTTTACAATGTTGATAGCTTTCCAAAGATTATCTCCCAACATCCTAAATCAAAAGGTAAATTTAATTACTCATTTTAGGTGTCCCCAGCACTAGGAAGCTCAATTATTTCCACATCATTCTTTACCCCTCCTTAAATGTGGGTAGGTCTAGTCTCCATCTTCTCTTTCTTTAGGACTTGAATACTTCATAACCAATTTAGTACTTGATTAATGGCATTTTAAATAACAAACTATTAAAAGGATGACATATTTAAAAGCATATTAAAATAGACAGTATCTTTAACATTTTAATTTATTAAAGACCTACATTTTACCACTCTGCATCTCTAGAATCACACAAACCTATACACACAAAATAAAATAGTGGCTAATCCTATTTCTAAGATTTTTTTCCCTCATACATAAAACTGGGACAAAACAGTACAAACTTCATAGGCTTCTTTTTCAAACTAAAAAATAATTAATGTATATAAAGTTCTGGGGACAGTGTCTGGAACATAGTGAACACAATAAATGTGTTATCACTATAATTATTACTATTAATTTTGCAATTGCTATCATTATCAACGTGATGTAGGAGGTCTATGGCACTCAATATATATTAAGGGAAAAACATGTATTAGAATGAGACACATTTTTATTTAAATTCTGACTTCTTAAGAGAGAGATACTGGTGTTATGGAAGATATTTTATTATACTTCATGAGCTTCAGTTTCCTTATCTATAAAATGAGAATAAAAATAAATGATAGAATTTTCCTGAGAATTAAATTCTAAAATATAGGTAGAATAGCAGGTAAACAATAGGCATTCCTTGAATTTATTCTGCTCATCAGCTCCCACTCAAACCAAATAATAGCAATCTGAAATTACTCCTCTGCATTATGCCAGTAATTTCATAACTTCCACCAGGGAACAATGGTATTCTTCAGGTAAATAGCCTAAATTACTTCATGTACCACACACAGAAATGAAACCTGTCATTAAAATTAAAATACAAATAATTAATATACATGAATAAAGAAATGAACAACTTAAAACAAGAATAAAGACATAAATATTTGATTATTTGTGACATTCTCCTTGTCTTAAATTTTAACTGTTAGTTGCCTTTTACTTTGACTTCCATTTCTCTTATTTTCCTTTAAAAATAATGTATCTTATTTTGTCACAGTGCTTTTAACTTTTAAGAAGTCTATGCCTGGGTGTGCCCATAATTTTTAATAAACTGGTAGATTCAATCATGTTGTTGGTATTTAATATGTAAATACTAATGATAAAAAAGCTTAATTAACTTACCCATCTAAAGGTTTTATTACTGATCACTAACATTTTTCATATTTTAATAACTAATCTGCTTATGTAATTCTGCTAAAATGAAATTTAATTATTTTTACCTCACAATTTTCTCTTAATCTAAGAAAAAGAATGTATACCATTTTCTTTATAACACTTTTAATTTCTGTTTCAGTAATAGAAAGAGTGTGAAAAAAATCAAACTAGATAACTTTACTCTAGATTATGTATAAATCTTCACAATTCCCTGGCCAAAAAAAAAAAAAAAAAGAGATTCTCTCAACTTTCTTTTCTTTATGATTAATGCCTTATTTCTTTTGATAGGAGTTTCTCTTCTAAACTCTACCACATTGTCAATTAGCTCCACTAAAGATCATGAAGTAGTGTGCTAATACAGTGCATGAAATTTAACTAAGCTGGGTTCCCTGGCGCTCCTGTTCCCTACTAAGAACAAACCACAACTTCAAGAGTTAAAATTAATTTTGTCTTCTTGAAAACCAAAATTCTAAATAGACTTCCATTTGAATGCAGGTACTTTATAAGTACACTTGTTGGTGTTATTCATAAACGGAATGGCACTTTTAAAAAAACAGAATAATTACTAATCATTGTCTAAAATCATATTCATTTTTCTACCTAAAAAAATTATTTTTACATGACATAACATTTCCTAAATGGAGAAGCACTAGTACTTATCACTGATCAAGAAAATTAAGTAGTTCTTTAAGAGCAGCAAAAAGACAGTTATCTCCAATTCATTAATCTCCTGATAGTGCGTTATCTTTATTAACAAATTACAAATAGCAAGTCTGTAATTATACTTTAAAAGAAACTCTGCTCATGCAATTCTTTCTGTGCTGGCATAAAAAAATCATTTGAGGCCAGGCATGGCGGCTCATGCCTGTAATCCTAGCACTCTGGGATGCTGAGGTGGGAGGATCACTTGAGGTCAGAGTTTGGGGTTGCAGTGAGCTATGATGATGCCACTGCACAAGAGCCAGGGTGACAGAGTGAGATTCTATCTCAAAAAAAAAAAAAATCATTTGAAAGTTGACATGCAGCTATAGGCGTATAGGGGATCCATAAAAAAAAAAAAAAAAACTTTTTTAAAAGAGTTGTAATAAGAGAAAGAAATACATATAATTAGCTGCATATTTGATACTACTATTAATTATATCTCCACTGAACACCTTGTTTGAGCTATGGCCATTATTTTTTAAAACATTCATTATTCACAAACAACATCACTTATTTTCCTCAGTTTCTATTCCAATACGTAGTGCGAGTAGGCCCTGAATAAATATTTGTTAAATGCATTCAGGGAGAAAAGAATGAGAAGGAGGTTAAAAATCGATAGCGATTTTTGATAATTTTTAGCTAAATTATTAATTTTGAAAACTGGCTTATCTGTGGTACTTAGATCTCTATAAATTATTTATCCATCATAAACTCATTGAGCAGCTACTATATAAAAGGCGCTGAGACAAACACTGAAGATACAGCAATAAACCAGTTTGACCTTACTATTTTGGATATTATGATGCAGGAGGAAGAATACGATATTGAGCATCTACTCTCATAATTTATTGTTTCATTATATCATGCATTCTGAAGGGAAAGTAAAAACTGCAAAGTGAGCATAAATAAGGCAGATATGATCAGGTTTGGCAGGTTAGAGAATTGTCTCCTGATAACAATACATGGTAAGATGGAGCAGGGACTGAAGCCACAGTGATCTTTCTTAAATGTGAATTGGATTATATAACTCCCTAAGAACAAAATCCACATTCTTTACTGGAGCATATGCAAGGCTTTTCAAAATCATGCTACTAGCACGTTAAACAATGTTTCCTTTCTTTAAGTCACTGTGCTCTCTCTTAAGGACTCATGAAGATGTCTAAAAAACCTTTGTCTTTTCAATTTTTGCCTAACTAAATCATCCACATCCTTCAGATCTCCAATTAGATGCTGCTTCTCTAAAGGATGTCTTCTCAATCTCCGTGGTTGGGATAGGTATCTCCTCTGTTATTTCATAGTTCCAGTATTTTTCATATCATTTCATCTATCTCGGAATATTGGAAATTTCTCTTTACCTTTCAATATCTCCTGCTAGGGTACAAATGTCATGATGGCATGTCTATTGTTTTTACTATTGATTGGTACATGTTTCCTGAGATACTAGAAATGTTCATTCCATTTTATTCACTGCAACATGACAGCACTCTCTACTGGGTCAACCAAATTTTAGACCACACTTACAGCATTACAACAGCGTTATATCATATATATTTAATGACTGACTGAATAGGGTTAGAAATAAAGACCTTAAAAAAGAAATGGAAGATTGGATGTATCTGACAGTAGTGATAAAATTAAAACAAACAGAAACTTTGGGGAGGTGAATCATATTTTTTTTTCTTTTTAAGCAAATTTCATTTATTTATGCTCCATATTTATCCAAAATTGAATTTAAGATGGCTACGTTCTGTTTCAGATTTCTTATGTTTTCTAGTTCTTAGGCATCTAAAATGAGGCATCCTACATTCAATAGAGAAAAGGTAATAAAGAGTAACAGAAAAAAATGATTTTAGAAAAATAATATCAAAATGTTTAAAGAACGTTTAAATGTATATATTGAAAGAGGTATATTAAAACGCTTTTTAAAGTTTTTATAAAATGTTCTAGCATTATTTTCAAACTTATTCAAGTTACACAGAGAGCCAGCCATTACCAGGCTTTAATACATAATCTAATAAATGACAAGGTATCATCAATTTTATTTTTAATTATTCAGTGTTTTTATTAAAAATATTTAAAAGATATCAAAAGTTACAAGCAATAATATGAGAAAGACAAGAGTTTGCCCAAAACCACATTTGAACAAATGTTAAACTTTGATTTTATTAATTTCATACTTTTTGCTTTGAAAAAATAAATTTTTACAAATATCACTAAAGGTCACATCCCTTGCTCTATTCCATGGACATGCTCAAAGCTAACTGCTGTTTTAAAGTTGGTGTGCACTTTTTATATTTTACTATATATATCTACACTTTTTCTATTAAAATAAGTATTCTTAAGAAGTTAAAGCCTTCTACATTGAAAAAATATTATTCCATTAAAATGAGATTATCTTGAAAAAGATTAAGTTGGGGCATTAGTGTTTCTGAATACAAAGTAATAATTCATTCTAATAGAAATAGCACTGACTTTCTGACCTATAATGATAAAATGTGTTTTCAATAAAATGTTTAATTCATTCCTGATAATTTTTATGTTTATAATATACACTCATTAGATTTTAATAGAAAACTTGTAAAACTGTAGCTAAATAAATATTTCCAACTATATGTGTTGAATATTTACAAGGCTAATATTTTAATATAATAGCCATCAACATTTTTCCCTAAATCCAGCTTAATTTTCATATAAAAGTCAAAATATTATAAACATATTTTAAGCAAATATAAAGTAAAACAATTCATAAGGCATTCAGAGGCACAAAATATCACAAATGTAATAAAATATTATGTAAGAGAAAAACAATGGCATAGTGGTGTATGCCTGCAGTCCTAGCTATTCAGGAGGCCGAAGCCAGAGGATATAATGAGGGTGTCTGAGGCTACAGTGAGCTATGATCATGCCACTGCACTTCAGCCTGTGTGACAGGATAAGACCCTATCTCTAAATAAATTTTTAAAAAGAGCAAAACAATGTTCTTTCAGTTGGAAATAATTATTGTGATCTTAACTATAGGCCAGAAATTCTACATTCAGACAGATTTTATGTGAAAATCAAGCTGGATTTAGGGGGAAAATGTTGACAGCTATTATATTAAACAAGATTGACTTTATGGAGCTTACATTGTTATGGGAAAATCATCAATTAACTAGTGCTAGCAAGAAAAGAATGGAGGATAAGAAGATAGAAAATGATGAACTGGGAAAATCATTTTAGGCTTGGTAAAGCCTTTTCTGAGGACCTGACATTTAGGCAAGGGGTTGAATGACGTAAAAAGACATTATGTGAAAACCTTAGCAAGGAACACATCAGACAGAGAAAAAAACAAGTTTAAAGGCAAGTTGAAGGAATAGAAAGAAGGCCAGGATGGTTGGAGCAGAGGGAAGAGCACAATCACAGGTGATGAAGCTACAGAGGTGACTGAGCCTGGTCACTACCAGGACAATAGCATCTCTTTGGATTTTGGTCTAACAATTAAAGAAAGCTATTGCAGGTGTTGAGCTAAACAGTGATATGATCTAATTTTAAAGGATCACTTGGCTACTGTGAGGATTATAGGGCAAGAAGTAGAAACAACAGAGACCAAATACCAGGTTATTGCTAGGCCAGGGCTAAGATAGTAGTGGTTAAAATATTAGGAAGTGGTTAGATTAAAGCTATATTTTGATAGTAGAAAGGGATCAAGGCTGACTCTCAGGTTTATTGCCTACACAATTAGGTGGATTATTTTGTTGTTGTTAAAAATGCATAACAATAACACAGGTTAAAAATATATGACAATAACAAACCTGACTCTCAGGTTTATTGCCTACACAATTAGGTGGATTATATTGTTGTTAAAAATATATAACAATAACAATATTTAACAATATTGTTATGTTATTAAAAATATATAACAATAAAAATGTATAACAATAACAATATACAACAATATATATTGTTATATAAAAATATTTAACAATAACAATGTCTGGTCCTGTACTGTACTTGCATCAATAACTTCTATGAACATGCCAAGGGCACACCTAACATACTTATAAACATTTCAAAACACAGAAATATTTTTAGCTCAATATAAGAAAGACTTTACTGGCATTCACAGTTATCCAGAGAGGGACTGGGTACCCTCAGTAATTAACAAGCTAATAGGACTATCTAAGCATAAATGGACTAGTCACACCACCAAATGGAAAGATGGAGGTTTAGATTATATCTATGCCAAATCCCACATCATACGATTGAAGAAATGTATGCCCAGAGACACACAGAACCTTGTTCAAGGTCAAGCATAAATTCAGCACTGTAGCCAACATTCATAACTCCCAACAAGAGTTGTGTATTTAAAAAGTTCAGGTGCTAGGCCAAATGTTCCAGTTGTTTATATAATATAGCTTTCAAGTTAATTATTTCTTGAGATTTATCATGTCTTTTGGCTTCATTCGCTCATTTATATGTTAAGTGCTTTCAACATAAAAGGCACTGTGAGCTTCTTCATAAGATGTAATATTTGGAATATCCTCAAGTTATTCCATCTTTATTTTCAAAGTTATAAATAAATATACACAGAAAGTAGAGTGTTATAAACAGTTGAGTCATATCCTTTTGGAAAGAGGTAAAATATAAATAAATTCAGTAAGTGAAACCACAGATACATACTTTTATTTTTATTAAAAACGTACATACATTGTATAGTCAGTTTAAAATCTTATAGATGAATACTGCCATTCCCAAATGCCAATAAGAAAAAAATCAACAAAAGAGAATAAAAAATCAAACTAGTATTGAAGGATTTTGTAAACAAAACCCATAATTTTCTCTATGCCAGAATTTTTCACTGGTACTTATTTTTTTGAATACTATTTCAAAGATTAAGAATCTACTAGACTAGTTTAAGAAATTAAAATAGTGGCTCATGACTGAAATCCAGCACTTTGGGAGGCCAAGGTGGGAGAATCACTTGAGGCCAGGAGTTCAAGACCAGCCCAGGCTCCATAGTGAGACTCATTCTCTACAAAAAGAATTTTTCTAAAATTAGCTGGGTATGGTGGTGCACACCTGTAGTCCCCTCCCATACTCGGGAGGCTGAAGCAAGAGGATTACTTAAGCCCAGGAGTTCAGGTTACAGTGAGCTATGATCATGCTGTGCCACTGCCTACATGCCAGCCTGAGCAACAGAGCAAGACTCTGTCTCTAAAAAAAAAAAAAGAAAGAAAGAAAAAAGAGAGAAATAAAATAATACACGGTATTTTTTATTTTTTTAATTATCTAAGAGGTGCGCCTAAATTATCTTCATCTACACTAACTAGTATATTAGTTTTAAAATGAATTCTCTAGGAACTTAATATGACACTTAGCTCTGTCTTGAAAAATCTCTCCAAATGGTACTATTTTTTAAGATATGGATAGAGCAAAAACAATCATTAGCATGAAAAATATCACATCTGCCATTAAAGATCTGTGTCTACATCTCTCTACCTCTGTTGTTGAAACTCTAAAGACTATATTTCTCACTAATTGAATCAATATAAAGCAAAAGAAACCTGTGGATCCTGTTCTCTATCTTTCTCAACTGCTTCAATTACTTTACAAATCTCAGAAAAACTGTATTCCTGGCTCACAGCAGATTAACTCCAACAAAGTCATCCCCTTAAATCCAGATTAGGATGATGTTTTCATCTCATAGTGCCTCCAAATAAACCAAATAGCTTTTGTCTTCAAAGTCATCAACAGTTCAGAAAAATAAGAACACAGAGAAAATTGTTTTCTTTATTAAAAAATCTTTGAAGAACTCAAATACTTCCTTCTCTTTACAACAATCTTCTCATCCAACCAACTCTCCCACTCAGTTGTCCCTAAATTTTGTTGTGATTAATTGACCTACTAAATTAACAATGGCTAGATGCTGTTCAACACATAAGGCATAGCCTGGAATATAAAATGAAAAATGCTAAAAAGTGAATGGAAAAAAGTCATGAGGACATATAACTTTACCCAACTGACCTCAGATGAGAACTAATTATAAACTATGCAAGTACACAAAATATGAGAAGTATGGGATATAAAATTCAAGCTTATAAAAACTATATAGGTCAGTGCTTCATTTTGTCATACTCTCTATCATTGGTGAGAGTGTATGGTAAGTCTCTGTTGAAATATCTGAAACATTTTGCAAAACTCTGTGGTGATTCTGTTTTATTCCTACAATATGGACAAAAATAGGAATAAATAAGGCTATGCTGACCTTTGGGATGGAATTACAATCCTGCTCCACATAATGTTGTTTCAGCCAATGACCGGCCGCATATACAACAGTGGTCCATCCCCTATGATTATAATGGAGTTTCCCTTTATAGGTGTACTATTTAAATCATTTATACCATATTTTTACTGTACCTTTTCTATGTTTAGATATGTTTAGATACACAAATACTTACCACTGTGTTACAATTGCCTAGAATATTCTGTGCAGTAACATGCTGCACAGGTTTGTAGTCTAGGAGCAATAGGCTATACCATAAAGCCTAGGTATATGACGGCTGTCCGGAAAGTATCCAGCCATTGTTAATATAATGAGAACTGTTACTTGGCTGGATACTTTCTGGACAGCCCTCCTCTAGTAGGTCACACCATCTAAGTTCATGTAAGTACACTCCATGACGGGGGTCCCCAACCTCTGGTGAGTTGTATAATTATTTCATTATATATTGCAATGTAATAATAATAGAAATAAAGTACACAACACATATAATATGCTTGAAGCATCTTAAAACCATCACTCCACTCCCCAGTCCATGGAAAAATTGTCTTCCATGAAAACTGTCCCTGGTGCCAAAAAGGTTGGGGACTGCTGCTCTGTGATGTTCATACAATGGCAACATCACCTAATGATGCATATCCCCTTGTTAAGCAATATGTGACTGCATATGTAAACATATATATGGACTCATAGAAGAGAAAGTGCAGAAAAGCTGCCCTTGACCTACTTG
>CAUYRT010059386.1:0-32924 GCA_963574885.1 Lepilemur ruficaudatus | reverse complement strand
GAGTTCAAGACCAGCCTGAGCAAGAGTGAGACCCCATCTCTACTAAAAATAGAAAGAAATTAGCTGCACAACTAAAAATACATAGAAAAAATTAGCTGAGCATGGTGGCACATGCCTATAGTCCCAGCTACTTGGGAGGCTGAGGCAGGAGGATGGCTTAAGCCCAGGACTTTGAGGTTGCAGTGAGCTCTTTGAGACAGAGCAAGACTCTGTCTCAAAAAAAAAAAAGAATGCTGCTACACTTTAAGAACCATTTTTTTGTGCTTTTGACATTAACTCGTCTCTTTGTACCTCACATCCTGAATGTACGAAGGCATTTGGATTTCATGTGTGTGTGTGTGTGTGTGTGTGTGTGTGTGTGTGCGTGTGAATGGAGGAAGGGACTGAGTGTGGGGTGGGTTCAGCATGCTACAGAATATAGGTATTGTATCTGGAAGCAGGAACCCAAAGGCTAAAACAACCACAGACTTTAAGTCCCTACAGGAGAATTAATAGCAATCCTGGGCAGAGACTTGGGATTTCCAAGTGTAAGGAGTTGCGGAAGGGAGGAGGGAGGATGGAATGGGTAGCTCAAAATAATTTTACCTCTAGGGCCCCAGAAAGCCCATGTAACCTCTGATATTTATATACAATAAGTCCACGTGTACATATGCAAATATGACCAAGAGGCCTGTGAGCTATTTTAAAGCAGGGAGGAGCAGGGAAGATGACTCTGGAGGCCAGTTAGGTTTGGAAATTATAATCTGTAGGAAAATCTGCACAGATTTCCAAGTGAGAGAGGAGGATGCTTTGTCTGACAAAGGACTTTCTGGTTTATGTATGTAACAGTATCAACATCTACAGACAAAAACTATAACATTGAAATTGTCCTGGAAAGCTCAGGATCTGTGGTTTTCTTCCTTATTGTTCAAGTTTCATTCTGATATAAATTATCCAGACCTGGTGGCTCAAGCCCAGGGGAGGCGGAGGCAGGAGCCCGACACCCTGCAGGCAGTGAGGGCAGGAGTCAGGAGGAGAAGGCCAACAGGATAAGAAAGTAACAAGAATGCAGCTGTGCTCGGCCAAGATGCATGTAACCAATAGGGACCCTTTAGTTACTTCACTTTAGCCATAACATCTTTATCTAAGGAAAAAGGGAGAATTCCTTTAACTGGGGAATGTGCGCAGTTGAGGCAACATTGTCCCTAAATGAACTACCCTCATTAACATGGTAAAAATCACACCCACCAGTGCCATGACAGTTTACCTGTACCGTGGCAGCTCTCGGAAGTTACTCTATAAGGTCAAGAATGGGGAGTGTTACCAGTTCTAGGAACTCTCTACCCCACTCCGGGAAAACTCATGAATATTCCACCCCCAGTTTAGCATAGCATTAAGATTTAGTATAAAAGAACAGCCCCTAACCCTGGGGTGGCACTGTCCCTTCTTGGACCTGTCCATTCCTTTGCCTTTCCTTCAGAGCATACTCTGCCTTCAATAAACCTCTCTGCTTTTGCTCATATCTCCTGTCTGAACTCTTTGCTCTCACACTGGCCGCTGTGCTTGAATTCCTTCCTGCGTGGAGGGAAAGAACCCTCTCCCCCAGCCTGGTGGTGGTCAGCGCTGGTATCAGGAGAATCACTTGAGCCCAGGAGTTCAAGGCTGCAGTGAGCTATGATCACCTCTCTGCAATCCAGCCTGGGTGACAGAGTGTGACCCAGTCTCTTAAAAAGTAAATAAAATAAAATAAAATATTAAATATCTAGAGAGAAACCTTGAACCTGGCTGTAGAGGAAATTCTTTGCAGTGAAGGTTGATTGCAATAAGGTGTCCATTTACAGACCGGAAGGCTTGAGGATCTCTTAATAACACCAACTGTCACTGTCTTTTTATTGTATAGGATTTGCCTTCTCAGACTTTAAGCCCCTTCCAGAGAAGTAACAGTGAAGTAATAGTACTAGCTACTATGTAGAAAATTGACTACACATGACCAATTAGTCTCTGGATTCTGGGGTTATAAAAAGCAGGAAAGTGGTAGATGAAAAAGCTGTTATTTTAGGTGATTCCTTATAAGACGCTGATTCTCTGTGCTAGACGCATATGCAGGAAAGTCTCATCAGATAATAATTGATTCATATTTTACTGCAAAGTATATGTTGGAAAATAAAATGATGCCAGCTAGTCCCTACATAAGAATGTGCTGTACCGTGTTGAGCGTTCTGCCTTCTCTGTTCCAATGACTGCCAGACAGAGATGTTTAACCTCAATGGGAAACCTCACACTAGACTGGCATACTCATTTATGCCCCAGACAAACGCCCCTTAGATACAAATCAAGAAATTGTGTCCCACTAGCAAATACTTCCTAGTAATTTAGCTTTAGGTAAGGACTTTTTTTTCTTGTACATAGTATACTAGTTCTTACTTGTCCATACCCTAGTCCATACCCTAGTTAAAATACAGCCCCCATGATGAGCCAGCCGGTCATTCTAACCCTTACCTGTGACCAAGACCTCAAACAGTCATGGCTCCCACCCTCCTGTAGGCCTTTGCTCAATCTGTTGCTCTTGCTTCAAATGTCTCCACGGTGGAGGTTCTTGACCTCAGCAGCACAAAAACATACAAAAGCATGGATGTGTTTGTCCTGCCCTGCCTCCCAGCCATGTGATGGAATTGGTCTGCTGTGTGGATTTCTTAAAGCTTGCCAGGTTGAAAACCACTGCTGGACAGCAGTTTCTCGGAGGGTGGCCCTTGAACTCTACCGTTAGCCTCAACTGGGTGACTTGGTTCAAAATGCCAATGGACTCTGTGAGCAGACCTACCCGGTGAGCCAGGCGGTTCTCAGGAACACCGATGTGTGAGAACCCTTGTTCTGAGGGCTGTCAGGAGCCTGCAAGTCAGACCCTACTTTGTCCATAAATCTTTGCCTAGCCCCATTCCCATGTTTCACTTTATGTGTCTATGAGAGCATTTTGTATTAATAAAAGGTAGAATGTGTTGGTCATTTTCTAGTGTTTGTATGGTTTGCCTCTGTTGCATTTGCAGTGTGCATCCTTTTTCTTCCTTCTTTCCCACCTTTCAAACAGCAGACTGTGGCTACCAGAGGGTAGGGACAGCTTAGCTCAGTGTTTTACATTTAATAAAGAAATGGTTGTTTAAATTCAATGTCAAAGCATAGTGTTTCCAGGTCTGGGCCTGAAATATTAACCAGACCTTAGAAAACTGTAGCTGCTGTGTGAAGTCCTCTGTGTGCTTTTCCACACTGAAGAAGAGTCGTCTTAGTGTGTGTTAAAGGGCACAGGGCTGTTTGCCTAAATGCAGCTGAGCAGCACAGACACCGGGTGCTGTTAGGTGGTTACAGCCCGGAGGGACGCAGCGAGTGTCTTCCGGCCAGTGAGGACCCAGTGGCTGCAGGGCGGAAAGGGTGGCACCCCATAGCGTGACAAAGGGATGCGTCTGGGAAATGAAGAGTTCCTGCTCACAGACAAATAGGTCTCGAAAGTCACAGGCTCTGATGTGGCCCCTGTCTGAACAGGAAAACCAGGACTTCTCATTTGTCAGGAGGTCTGCTTTAGAAGAAAAGAGAAGAAAAAAAAATACTCGCTGAAATATTGCTTACTTCCTAGAGAGAAGGACACATTCTTGGACTGAACTCCAAAGGATGTTGAACTTAACAAGGATATCAGAACTAACCCCACCTCATTCTGGGACCATTTGTTTGTCGAGAACCAAAAGTCACTTAAACCAGTTACATAAAAGAGTTGATTCTAAAGATACAGTAGTTGTACTTCACTCTCTGTGGTCGTTTATCAATGTTGTGAGTAGCAAGGTAATTGTGCTGCTGTGAGCACGCTTATTAGGTTTGCAACATATACAAAACCATTCTGGTAGCTTTTTGAGCACAGAAGACGCTTTTAACTTTTTGGTGTCTCCAAACTGAATGAAGACTAACTTTTCAAAATGCTGACCACTTTGCCCTGGCTACTGGGAAACCTAGAGAGAAATTTCATATGCATTTGCCGCAAGTCAGAGACCTTGGTGACCTGGGAGTTAGGTGAAGTTATTTATCAGTTTTCTTTATCTTTCTTTCATTTTTTTGTTTTCCTTTAAAATTTTTTTGTTGTTTTATGCTTTAATTCTGTAAGTCATCTTAAAGGCTTTTTAGGGAGTTTCATTTGAAAAAAAAAAGCAAAAAAAACTAATAAGGAAAAAGGAACTACCAAGCACACGAGTTGGTGTCCTGTGGTATAGACCTAACCATCAGAGTGCTTCCATTGCACTCCCACTCCCAGTCGGTACCCCCTTGGTGAGTGCCTGCCCTGTGTGGTAGGGGGTTCTTATGCCTGCATCTAAGGTGTGTGCAAATAGAACCAATTTTCCGATGGGTTCATACCCCAGGGCTAAGGTTATGCTTACTCCTTCCTTCGATTCTAGCAGCTTTATTCTAGGAGTAACAGAAAAGATTGCATTAAAACCACCTTCATATTTTTAGAGACCCCCCCCATCCTTGTTGAAAGCCAACTAAAAGATGCCTATTATATATTTTTTTAGCATGTTTCTGAATTTACTTTATAAATGCTTTGTTTCACTGTTTGCAAAGGTAGGTGCTAACGGTGGCCTGTGTTTATAATCCCACCTGCTAGGGAGGTTGAGGCAGAAGGATCACTTGATGTCAGGAGTTCAAGACCAGCCTGGGCAAAATAGTGAGACCCTGTCTCTAAAAAAAAAAAAAAAAAAAAAAGTGAAAAATGAAATAAAGGTAGGTGCTAAAACTCATGCATGTTTGGTGAAGTGGAAATCAATGTACTCTTTTTAGAGAGCCATTCAATAATATTTAAAACAAAAAGGCATGTTCATTTGTCTAGGAATAGAATCTATAGATATACACTTCTACATGTACTGAAGATACATTGTAAAACGATTTTCACTTCATATTTTTTGGATCATAGCAAGTGATTGAAACAGACTAAATGTCTTTATGACTAGGAGGACTAGATAATGTATCAGGGCTCACTGATAACATGGAATGCTATGGAGTCATTAAAGAGAATAGGTGGGTCATAATGTTTCGCCATGGACCAATATGTTACAAAATGGGAAAGGCAAACAGTAAAGGAATGTGTGTAGTATGCTTCCATTTTGTGGGGAAAAATTTATATATATATCAAATATTCATAGGTCAATTTTGAGAGGATACACATACAATACACTGTTCAAAGATGTTCAATGTCACAGAAAAGAACTAGAGTGAAAAGTAGGACCACTGTCATTGTGTACCCTTTTGTTCTCTTTGAATTTTTCATATATGTACTTTTTTCACCAGGAAAAAAAAAACCCACAACAGGTAAATTGCTTTGTCTTGCACATCTCACACACATACGAGCAAAGGATCTAGCATCAGACTGGATTTAAGTACTAGCTCTGTCACTTACCAGTGACCTTGGGATGCTCCGTAATCTCTCTGTAACTTGCAATGACTACCTTACAGGGTTACCATGAGGATGGAGTTATAGAACACACATAAAACAGTCCAGCCCCGGCACAAGGTAGTTTTTTCAGTAAATGTAAAATGCGCAATAATAATATTAATGATAATATTGAACATTTATTTAGTGTTGACCATGTGGCTGGTGCTGTCATAAGGCTTTACACATATTCATTCAACCTTATAACAACCCTATGAAGCAGGTAATATTTTCATCCTAATTGTACATACAGGGAAACTGAGGCACAGAGAGGTCAAATAACTTGCCCAAAAAGACACAGCTAATAAGGGGTAGAGCCAGGATTCAAACCATGTAGTCTGGATTCAAATCTGGGCTCTCACTCACTCACAGAACGGCCCTGTCTCTGCTCTGCACAATTTTGAGGTTGGTGAGAGGTGAGTCAAGTTTCTAAAAAAAAAAAACTTGGGAATATTTCTCCAACATCCAAGAGAAATGCTGGGAACATGTGTAAACATCATATGAGCTTATGGCAATGCTTTCCTATCCCCATCCCACGTCAGAATATTGTCATCAAAATGGCTTGGGTGTTCCCTCTGTCTTTGTGAACCTGGAGTTCTTTTGAGCTGAAGCCTGCAGGGATTACAAGGTAGGGAGACCTGTCTTTCTGTATCTACCACCTAATAGACAAATTTATATCCTAATTGCTATGGAGAACTTGCTGTCTTTAATGAGGATCATCGAGGTGACACAGCTCTGTCAGAGTGACTTCTGTCAGGTGGTGTGTCAAGTTTCTCGGGGCTGTGGAGACTTGCTATTTTCTTTAGGTAAGCATTTTTTAAAATATTTAACCCAATTTCTCCCAGTAGAATATGTAACCCAATTCTAATGTGTTATCTTTGCTAAAAGAATAGCTGGTCCTCTGCCTCCGCATAACTTATGATGAAGTGCCCTTGAGAACACGATGAATTCAGCCACTGACAGCTCCTGAACAGGCTGAGGTCAAAACACTTCAGATCCTCCTTAGTAGAATGTTTTACTTTCTATCTTTGTCTCTAGAATTATCTGAATAATTATTCCCCACTTCACCACTTTTTACAAATTGCTTAACACACGTTCTGTTTCTGTTTTGGAAAGCCCCATTTTCCTGTGCCAACACCTCCCCGCTGTTCCAAACTATTGATCAGGTTTTCACTCCCTCTTGTAAGATTTCATTCTAAACAAGCTGGAGGCCAAGGGATGCCCGGTGCACCAACTCAAGACTAGACGCCAGGCACCAGCTCCTGGGAAAGGCTCCCCCTTCACTCACGACAGACTCATTACCTTGCTTGACTAATGTTAAGAAACAACTCAGGAGCCCTTGAGTTGCTCTTTCGTGTCTGCCAAGCTCAGTGCTGCAAGTGCCAGGCTCATCAAGACCTCCCAGGTCCTGCTCCGGCCAGGGGGCCAGGCTGCAGAGAAGAAAAAAGGTCCACTGCTGGCAGTGTAGGCAAAGGCAGCAGGGCTCTTTCCCCGGAGCCTGTTGGGGAGGGGAGGCCGCCCCCGAAATGTGTTAAATTAAATCAAACAACAAAGGAATCTCAGGGTAACTTATTGAAACTGTCCCCTCTTCTCTTTTGTTCAAGGTCTTCCCTTGCAATGTGCTTCTTCTCTCACTTGGAAATTACAGGCAAACATCATATTGGCTAAAGTTGTCAAGTACATTAGGTTTTATTCTAGAAAGGAAATGATGTGAGAAAGCTGGTATTTTTAAAATGTCACATACAGAAGTATGACATAGCAAGAGCTTATTCCCCAAGACAAAAAAAGAAAAAAAGCCCTCTAAAATAGACTTTCCTTTTTCAGTTACGAGAATTATTTTCATTTTAATCTGGGGAGATGTTACTTTGACTATATTTGATAAGGCCATCTATATTGTCTTCTAACTCCTTAGATGTTTCTCCTCACCTTTCATAATGGAAACTGCCGGTAGGCATTCGATACAAAATCCCCAAAGAGAAGGAATTGATCATCAACTGATGGCTGTATATGCAAATCTCAGAGGGCTAGCTATGAGGGAATATCTTCTGTTTGCAAAGCATTGGTCTTCAAAAGTAGTAAAGGCATCAGGATTTAAGACTACAGATCTCTATAATTGTTGTTTATAGTCTCCCTGTGGAGTCAATCCGGGAATGCATTTCCCCCCATGTAACAGAAAACACTCAGGCTCTATTTGCTTCCACTTCCCCTTTTCCAAAGTGAAAGAGAGAGTTTTTCTATTGAATCTCTTCATTGTGATCTCAATGGAAGCTCCCTAGTAACACTGATTCACCTATCAAATTTCCAGATGAAATTAGCATCTACTTCTTCAAGCAGACAGACAAAAGGGGGAAGAGTGGCAATCTGAGTACTAGCAAAAACATTTTGTGTTATGAATAGCAGCAGAGCACTCGGCTACATGGCAGAGCTTGACTTTTGGCATTTTCAGGGCAGTTTGCTTGCTTTCAGCCATTTTCTGTAAAATCAGGCTTGTGACTGTTGACAAAGACGACCTATCGAAATAATCCCTTGGCTGTCTAAACCAAGACAGGGGCATCAGGAATCGGGGCTTCACATTCCTGTGATTTTCTGCTGGTGCCTCCCTGGGCCAGCAGTAAGCCCAGAGCAGAGCATAGGACAAGGAAGTAGCACACTATTTTGTCCTCTCTCTGCTTCATGGGAGATGATGAGTGACTTACAGAGGAATTTAAGACCTATTTTATAAACTTGTACTAGTGAATGAGTTAGAATGGAGAGAGTGTATTCAGAAAGGGCCACGAGTTTCTGTTTGCAAAAGGAGTTGATTCGATCTTGGCTTAGCAGCTGAAAGTCAAACAGCCTATTGAGCAAACCCCAGTTAAATTTTCAGCACCCTTTAGTATTAATGGCATTCGAGAATGAACACATTCAGACGCTCTGATTTTTTAAGATGTCATTTATTTAAACCAAAATCAATTTATATTCTCAAGGGGTGGATCTCAAAGATATAAAGTCATGTTCAAAGCAAACAATTTTGTTCAATTTCTACTAAAAAAACTAAATTACATTATTTTTGGGGGGAGGGCGGACCCTGTAACATGGGAAATTGCTTCACTGAAAATCAGATTTATACATCCAAAAAGCTACCTCATTTTGTTTTGGGATTAGTGGAAATGTTTAAAAAGCCACATGAAATATAAGAATTAATTTGTGAAAAGGCAAAAAGTATAATCACAATTCAGACTACATGAATAGTCAGTTTATGAACCAAAGTAATGAGATCTTTGTAACCTCACAGGGATTCAGTCACTTAACCATTCTTCTTTCAAAGCAGTTGCAAAAATACAATGTGTTATTTTGGTGACTGGCACAGGTCTTACTTACGTGCAAAAATTTTAAAGTGGCTTATGTGCTTACCAGTCCCCAACTTGGTTGCATGTAGGTGGATGGGTTTGCCTAAGAACTTGGGGGGATTGGGAGGAAGCAATGCGGACACCGGTTTCTGAGTTATGGCACTTTCAAGTAACAGATAAGAGCAGAACAAAGACGTGGATCCTGGACTCAAATCTGTCCCTTAATAATTGTGTCACACTGGGCAAGTCATTAAACCTCAAAGAGCATGGTTTGTATATTACTGTGAGGACAGAATGAAAACCATCAAGCAGTATTCTGGTTTTCCCTCCCCTTGACAACTGTGTAGGAAACAAAATGGATGAAATGCAGGCGAAGAAATCAAAGGGGGTGAAATATATACGGATTTGCACGTTTGAAAGCCTAACAACTTCCTTCAGAAAATATGCCTGATTCTCACTGAAATCCAGCTCTTCACCAGAAACTTCACATTCGTGTGATTATCAGAATAAAAGGACTTGTTAGGTCTTGGGTGTTGAAATCCCTTAAACAGGATGCAAGCTCTCCCTACCTGCTGAGCAGTGAATAGCACACGTTGTTACAGTGAAAGTTAGAATGCCAGGCTTCTAAATCCCTTAGCTCTTCCCCTCACAAAACAATTACTTATATTTTGGAAGAAGCAGGACTCTGTAGTAAAAACACACAGACCTGAAAGCAGTGCATTAATTATTTTATTAATTTCTTCTTTGTACATTATGGGAAACATTCATCTATTTACAATTTTTTTTTTTGTCCACACACAATCTAGGTAAATAAGCCTATGAAATTCCAATTCATAAAGCCATAAAAATGTTCCCCACCCCTCCATCTGAAGGCTTTCAAATGAATCTTTTTTTTTTTCCAAACCAAAATAATTTTTAAAAATTACATTTGGGAACTCGGATATGCTAGTGATTTACATTCCAGTTATTTAAAATATGCATCTAGACATGTTTTAAAAAAGAAATGGTAAATTCACAAGGATAAGGCTTAAATTAAAGTGGTAATGCACAGTCAAACATTAAGGAAACATCTATAAATAACAGAAATATATTACAAATAAATTAGTTCTATTTACCATTTCAAATATTAAAAATCTGTAATCCATTTCTTCATCTCTCTTTACAAAAAGGTTATGTGAATTGTATGGAAACATCTGCAAAAAATATAATAAATACTTAATTTCTTTGAATGTTTTTTGATGTGGGAGACAAACTTCTTTTGTAATCCCTCCCTCCCCAAGAAAATGCCCAACACCTTTATACCAAAGTTAAACAAAATAAGTAATTTTTCAGGGTACATACATTTTCCATTATGAACTAAAAAACATTTCTACAAATTACATCAAAAAGAACAATGTAACAAAGGTTATGCTCATGAATGTCAGTTTAAGGGGTCAAGCAGCATTGTGTGGGGTCATGTTCTAACACCAATAATTAGCTTTTTATAAAGTGTTTATACAATTTAAGCTGTGTTTTTAAGGAAGGCAAAGGTCATGATGCCCTGTAGGCGTTGAGCTAAAAGATTTAAAATTCTTACCAAAAATAGCTTATGAATATACAAATACCGTTCACTTAGACAAGATAAATAAGCCTTCTCTTGTTTCTCTTTAAAATATCTTGGGCTAAAACAGTTTCCAAAGAAATTATTGTAGGATGATCTTGAATCGTATTAGAAATCTGTTTCTTAATCCAAATCTTGACTCTACCTCAGGGCACGGAGCTGTAATTATGAAGATGGATCTTGGAATGAATGCTGCTTCCTCCTATTAATCCGGGAGTTCTGAGTCATTCTCACTATTGAATGTGACCATAGGCTACCCAAGTGGCAGTTGGCCTTACTGGATGCAAACTTTATGTGACTTGTGACTTTTCATTGCTTCTGTAAGGTAAAGAAAAGGTGTATTCTTTTTAAAACTAGCAAATACTTGAAGCTCAAAATCTCTGTATGCTCCAATTTTACAAAGCACTCGAGGCGCTTTTTTCACCCTAGTTAAAAGTTGGTTGGTTGGTTGGTTTTAAAATAAGTTAGTAGCCCTTTTCTTGTAAACCACAGCAGTAAACATTTGTGCCCTGTTTATAAAGATAGCTCAAAGCATCAATGGCTCTGAGAGGTAGCGAATTCTCTAGTGGTTTTAGAATATGTTTGTGAAAATATTTGTCACCAGAACTCATCACCTCTCTTAATTTCGTAAATAAAATTAAATTAGCACCTGGCTATGATAGTGTATTTTTTTACAAAAGCTTCTCTGGTGCAAGCATATTTGATGTATGTTTTTAAAAGTCTTTCACTTTTCAATGGTAATTTCTAATGCTTTAGGGTGTGAGCTGGACATAAAATGCCAGTGATACTTTAAGACTGCCACATTCTAAATGTTTAAACTGCTACAAGTAAGGGCATTTAAAGACAACTTCAGCTAGACACCAATGCATACTGCCTATCAATCATGACTCAAAATGTAAATCAACAATCTCTGCCAAAAGCCTGGATTTCTTTCGTTGTTTATAAATCATGACTTTTCTCCTTGCCTTATGGTGGTTGACCCTGGCAGGTCAAATTTCTTCTCTTACTATGTAGAGCCTCAAGATGACAGTGGCAGCTCTTTGGAGTGAGGCAGCATGTCTATTGGGGTAGAAGATTTATTTTTAGCCATTTGACACAGGACAAAAATCCTATGCTAGGTACTATTGGACTCTGTCTAGTAGTGAGAGGAGATTAAAGGAGAGAAAATATCTGAAATATGAACGACTCGGGTTAAAATAAACGGATGTGTAGCATTCAAAGGGATGGTAGGAAAACCCACACTTTTCTCTGAAAACAGCTTTGCTGCCATTTACAGCGCTTCATAAGCAGATGTGTACTTATACGTGTGTCATTAGCTAGGCCCACCAGGATGGACACTAACAAATTAATAGAACCAACACTTCCCCCTTTAACTAACGACCACCACCACAACAACGATATAATATACATAGCACAATAAAAGTTGATAAAGCATTTCAGGTCTAAATTGTCAATAATAGCACAAAAAAAATCCCCTTATGTTGTATCTTAAACCATCAGTGCTTCCTTGGCCTTGCCTTTCTTCATTTTATTGCCTTTCGGAATAGATTGATTTCCCTGAAAGATCGAATTTACAATCTTCTGCTGATTGAAACATTTGAAGCTGTGATTGATGAAGTTAACAGTGAGGCAGTTTGTGCAGCTGTGAGCGGTGCAGGCGCCCCGGCACCTGCAGGTTTTGCTTCTCCTTTCCCTGCTACACATCCAGGTCCCCCACCCCCAGGCCAGACTCGGTCCCCTCTCTCTCTCTCTCTCTTTGTCACCTCATTGATTCTGGTGAGTTGGTGTGATTTCTGAGGTTGGAAATAAAGTGCTCCATCTGCTTTAAAAAGAATAACCATTTAGGGGAAATAAAGGGAGCCCTAGTTTCTTTCACGTGGAAGACGGTTAAGTCCCAAAGGATCACCCTGTGATACTGGATTTCTGAAATACCCTATGGTTGTATATTGCTGAGCTCTAGGAACAGACTAGCTCGAGAGAACTGAGGATGGCGGGTGACCTAAAGGTGTCATTTCTACACAGGTGGGTTTGGCTTTGCCCAGAAAATAAAGGGTTGGTTTTCTGTATGAGGCAGGGTGACAGCATCGGAACGGGGGTGGGGGCGAAGCGCGGTGAAGAAGATGGGCCGAGTGGTGCGGGTTGCCTGGGGGGCGGGGCGGGGCTGGCGGACGGCTCCTGCGAGACGGACAACTACGCCACGACAGTGGAAGTCACTGAGCGCAGAGACAGACGGGCTCGGAGGGGACGGGAAGGAGAGACGGCAGAGGGGCGGAGGGGAGGAGGAGAGGGGGCACAGATACTTGGCTGCGACGGGCTCAGAGCCGGGTCTGCGCCTCGGGGATGTAGATCTCGATGCTCTCGGCGCTCTCGGTGGCCGAGTTCTGGCGGACGGACGCGGCGCGCTTGGCGGCCATCAGGCGCTTGCGGGCCTCCTGGCGCTGCGAGCTCTCCAGCGAGCGCTCCCGGATCAGCGGCGCGGGGCCCTTCGCCGGCTTCTTTGGCACTGGAGGAGGGGCCCTTCGCTCCTGATCAAAGCAGAAGGTTCAGGACATTACACAGCTTCTCAGGACAAGCTTGGGAAAAACTGGGATAGGTCAGTAGTTGGAACACTTTTTTTTTTTAACCTAAGGGTGGTTAGTTCTGATCTGCACACTGTATATATATTTTTTTCTTCATAATTCTGGCTTGGGTATTCAAAAGATGCAGGAAAAAAAAAAAATCCTGGTAAGCTTAAGGCCAAGGGTAAGGCTGGGTTGTAGAACTAGGTCTCTCCAAGGGAAGGATGTGGGTATTTAAAATGCCCCGCTGCTGAAAGGCTGCGGCTCCCAGCACATTGAGTGTGGTTCTCTCTGGAGACTCCAGACTCTTCCTGGTGCCAGAGAGGGGCTAGGAAGCACAGGCAGCAGCATCTTAGAACTCTGCACCCCCTCTAAGGAGGCACGTCATCAGGTGCAAACTTGGTTCAGAGATCAAAAACATCTCTGCCCTCTCCCCCAGCCCACTCAGCCATCCTTTCCCCCCAAATCTAAATAACCAAATGAGGAAGAAGAGATCGGACTTATGACTGTGGTCTTTAGCTTTGTTGGTGCCACACTGAGTTAGGCCCTTTTGCACATCACACACAAACACACAAGCAGTCTACTGGACAGGGCCACCTGAGAGGGAGGACACTGATGTTTCCTAGGCTCCGGAGTGGAGTCAGTTCCAAGATGACTCTTGCTAGGGACCTCGGGATGGCTGTGGTGGCCCAGCGGTAATTCCAATCACAGGGACAGAAACTGTGCCACAAAACGTTAACACAGGATGAAAGAGGCTATCTCTCTTATTTGCAGCAAATTATAAAACAGGTAGATATTTTCAATGCCACTGCAAAAACGAAAGACATTCATCCCTTTGATAGAAAAAACAAATGCAGTGTGAAAGAAGGGGCATCTAAACCACAAAGGAATTTTAGGAAGAGAACGTTGAACTTGCAGGCTGTGAGAAGATCCATATAATGGATGTTTTCATTTTAAATAAATGCCCTGAGTTCTCATAGAACTAAACTTGAAAATTGTCTTAGAATATAGATTCTCATATTTTTATGGAGAACATATCATCTCCAACGATATGAATCATTTCGGTGATTCTCCACAGGGCACTCACTCTTCGTCTTAACACCCATGCTTAGCATAGCAGCTCCTCCTTGCTTGCCAGGGGCAGTGCCCAGCCCAACTAATCACTCTGGTGTTGCCCCCCTGGCTGTTTAAGGTGGGGTCTGTGTGGCTTAAAGGAGAGAAAAGGAGAGCACAGGGTGCAAACAGTATTCTACCAACTCCGATTGTGTTTGTTCATTTTTTCCTTCAGGTTTATGGGGTGATGATGTCTGATCATAGTCCATTAAAAAGACTCAAAAATCAATCTAATGATGTATTGTGTTACAATATATCATACATCAATTCTTAGCAACACTTCTTTTGGACATTTTAAATCTTCATTGTGGAGTAACTCAGTGGATATATTTTTTTTTCTCAGTGGATATTTTTGAAAGTATGAATATTGGATACCTTTCAGTCATTTTCCTTTCCTTGTACATTTTATTTTTTAACAATAGTTTTATAAAAAAATCAATGAATGAGAACTTAAGTAGATCAGCTCTAGAAACTAAATTACCAGCATATGTACCTCTGTAGCGTTTTCTTAAAATAAGGCTGATTTTAAAAAGCTTATCTAGCAAATTGTCTTAAACATACATTGAAGAAAACTAGATTGGGTGTAAACGTTTGGCTTTCCAAGTGAAAGGCTGCACACACACATGGATGGTACTTTCAAGCTTAACACTAAACCCCCAGTCTGATGGTAACATAACTGGAGATGGGGGAGAGGGATGACAGCATCACCCTCCTGCCACCTATAGATGGTCCCTTGGGACTGGATTTCTCCTGGGAGCTCACTGACCCCAAGAACCCTGACAACATGATGAGCAGCAGCAGAAGAAACTGGATTGCTGTTAGTTTCCTAATAGACAGGTGACCTAAAAAGGACAGGGACACCAGCACTTCAAAGGAATAGCCATCCCTAATTTTTAGAGATTGACTCTCTTGGAACTATTTGATTTGAGGCCATTGAAAAGCAAAGGGTTCAAAAAGCCATGCTTGACAGGCCAGCCTGGGGAGCTGGACATTGGAGACCTGTGTGAGCCTGCGAGAACCACCCCAATCAGATGTGAAAATTACAATTGATTAATTAAGGTAAAAGAATTTAAGTCTTTATTTCTAAACTGTTGCATAAGGACCCCAGTGAGCAATATTCCCCAAGGCAAATCAACCAAAAGCAAAGCTCTTTAAAAAAAAATCCCAACATTTATGTAATTACTGTGAAACTTTATGGTATATATTTTTAGACTTGAACAACAGTGATTTCTTTATTACTATATTTATGAAATGATTATCAAAGTCAGTTATTTTTCAGGGCTTCCTATTTCTTCTTGAAAACACATCCTAGGGGTATAAGGAAGTTGAACTCTTGCTCTATGGATTCATGCACTGAAAATGTCATTTATTTTAGTTTAAAAAGCAAAATGGAGGCAGTTCCTTCCAGTGACTAAAATGGTTTAACTTAAAGTTTAATTAACAAAAAAGTGCCACATTCCCATTTTCCAATTCACAAAGACAGGTTTTTCTTTAAAAATATGCCTGAAACATATTACAGATGATATCCCAAATGATTACTATGTAAACATTGTCATTACAATTAAATTAATATGATATCAGCTCCATTTCACATTGTAAACAGCAGTACTGGATGCAGAAGCCTATTTAGACTGTCCAGTGTTTGTGCAGGTTTTTAAATGAACCATACAAAATCTACATTGTTCTACCTTCTTGTCAAGGGGATCCATCTGTTTCCAATTATTGGCCTTTAACTGATGAAGTTCATCAAATTTCATACTAATATTTTCTATGGACAACTGCAGCATGTCCCAAAACCCGGCCAAATCCTGGGAGGTGGGCCTTGGATGAGCATTAGGATTCTGTACAAGAGAAAGAAAAGTATTCATGCGTTAGAGGCAATTTGTGACAACAAGCACAGGGCCAAAGAGGCATTTTTAAATATTTCAAATAACATAAGGAGGATGAGTTCCTTTTGGTTTTCAGACAGGAGATAAAAGTGAGGCTACCAATGATAATTTTATACACTCATCCATTTAAGTCAGTGATTCTCAAATGTCAAGGTTGTAAAACTCTTCTGTTGTGATATAACATCTATCAGTATGGTATGGGGGAAGTCTAAACATTTGAAAAGTCCCAGAACATGTGATCTATTACAGGATGCATCTTAAAACACCATATTTAAATAAAAATACCATCTTTGAAAAAAAAAATACAGCATGTTATTATTAGAGTTGGTATTTGACTGCATGCCATACAATTTATTTAGAGAACAGATAAGGAATCTAAAGATTAGTTTTAATATTCATGTTGAGTAAAATACTAGGGTAAATAAATGATGAGTAGTAAAATATTGGATTTCCAAACTACTATGTGTTTAATAATCAAGATGTTACTAATATAGGAAGTAATTTTATCATGTGACTGCTTTGACAGAATCATTTGGAAATTAGCTTTACACTGACCATAACATAATATAGCAAATGTGAGAACACATTACCTACACATACATACGTCTATAATGACCCATTTGCTAGATAATAGTATACATTCTTCAGTAGTTGAGAATTGACTTTCTTTGCCCTATCCATATATCCTTGACAATACAGAGTATGCCCTTAATTTATATGACCTAAGAAAAACCACAACTCAGAAACTGAAGGTGTCATTCTTTTTGTTAATCACTACCTACAACAGTAGCTAAAGGCATTCATGGTTAGGTGCGGGCCTCTGTATGTCAAAAGCTTCTAGCTGGTGTCTGTTTTGGTTACCTCTCGATATTTCAGGAAACTGGATAAACCATGAAACCTCACGTCATACAAAAATGTGAGGCCAGTGTGTACTTTTAAAACTAACTGCTGGGCCGGGCGCGGTGGCTCACACCTGTAATCCTAGCACTCTGGGAGGCCGAGGCGGGCGGATCGCTCAAGGTCAGGAGTTCGAAACCAGCCTGAGAAAGAGCGAGACCCCGTCTCTACTTAAAAATAGAAAGAAATTAATTGGCCAACTAAAAATATATAGAAAAAATTAGCCGGGCATGGTGGCGCATGCCTGTAGTCCCAGCTACTCGGGAGGCTGAGGCAGAAAGATCATTTGTGCCCAGGAGTTTGAGGTTGCTGTGAGCTAGGCTGAAGCCACGGCACTCACTCTAGCCCGGGCAGCAGAATGAGACTCTGTCGCAAAAAAAAAAAAAGAGAGAAAAGAACAGAGTTCATTGCCTGTATGTATCATTTAAAAATTCATGAAATGTTTGTTTCATTGATGTCTGTGCATGTTTATGTGCCGATATAAGCAGTCACTATGTAAAGTGCTCCTCACTGTTATGTTCAAAGCGTTTAATCTACATGTATACTGTGTGTATCTATATATTATATGCATATGCTATAACCTATAGGCTGAAATTAATACATAAGTCATAAAATTTAGATAATGCAAAATACTTCATTGAAACATCTAGGTAGTGAAACTTACCAACTTTGCTCTGTAGCTTTTTATTGTTGTGCTCCAGCACTATGAGCTAATGTTATCTATTATTTTGGAGTTTTGCTATTCATCATTACAGGTGCTTAATTTGAGTATATGATGAGGTTGTTGACTGAATCATACTATCTCAAGATCCAACTTTAGCTATTTTTCCTTACTTGTCTTCTGTTGTTGCTGTTATTGTTGGTTTATCCGTCTTATTGATAGATAAAACAGAAAACATGAGGAAAAAAGACTTAATACTTCCTAAACTAGATAAATAAATAAGAACTGGCATAGATTTCAAAATTCTTGGTCCCTAGGCTGATTTTTTTCTCTCCTGTTGTCCTAATTTGTTTGAATAATTTATTATAACTTTTGTAGTCAGCAGAAAACTTAAGGCTTGATTGAGAAAACATTAATTTTATTGAGGATTTAAGGAGTGCAAAAATGAAGCTGAGCACAGTGGCTCATGCCTATAATCCTTGCCCTCTGGGAGGCCGAGGCTGGAGGATTGCTTGAGCTCAGGAGTTTGAGAACAGCCTGAGCAAGAGTGAGATCCTGTCTCTACTAAAAATGGAAAAATTAGCCATGTGTGGTGGCACACACCTATAGTCCCAGTTACTCGAGAGACTGAGGCAGGAGGATCGCTTGAGCCCAGGAGTTTGTGGTTGCAGTGAGCTACGATGACCCCACTGCACTCTTGCCCAGGAAACAGAGTGAGAATATGCCCCAAAAAGAAAAAAAAAAAAAAAAAAAAAGAAACACACAAAACAAATAAAGTATCAAGTCTGAAAACACTAAGGAATCTATTCAAAAAAAAATCTGCACTTACCAAATGCTCCTGCTTTCTTTGAAACTTGTTGAGTGAAGATTTCACCTAGCAATTGACCTGACAGTTTACAGACAGTCATGAAAATTTTACACTGGACGATCTTTGCAATATTTGATTGTGATAACAGAATCTATTCAAACCTAATTTCTTCTCCCCAGAGAACACACACATTTTCATCAGGTTCATCCTTCTTTAGAGTGTTCCTCTACGGATTATCTCAAGGATAGAGATAAAGGCAGAGAAAGCCATGGAGCGTTTCTGAATTGAAGCTGACTCCACTGTCTCCTAATTCAAAGGCAAAGACCTTTTAATTAGGAAATCATAGAAATGATCTTATATAATCTCATAGGACAGATTTGGGGTTCAAACACTGAGCCTATGACCCGGCCCCCTTTCAGAAGCGATGTTATTATATATTCACAATGACAGTCTATATTTATATAGTACTTACACTTACTTATACTCCAGAGAACCTCCACTTAGCTTTTGTCTTTCTGGAGATTTTAAATAATGAACAAAAAAAGTCCATTCAAAAGTATAGAATAGCAAAATCTTATAAGATATAAATTTTTGTGAGATAATTTTTAAATAGTTTATTAGCCTAAGAGGAAAACCATACATAATTGGGTGTGGATATGATTTAAATGTTATTACTTAGAACTCTAACAATGACAAGCATTATATTCTAGATCTATTTTATCATTATTATTATTTCATAAGGCAATTACTTAAAAATCCTTTTTAATTTCAAGGATTCTATGATAGGACTAAAATATATCTGGAAACAGTTTAGAGTTTATCTCAAATCCCAATAAGCTAATATGCTGGCTAGTAGTCAATTTGAAAATCAAAAATATTATAGTGATTGTGGAAATATTAATAAGCAAACTAAAAATCCCAAATATCAAATACTGATTAAATTATAGATGTGAAATTCTACTTTTCCTTTTACTTCATTCTTAAGAAGTAATGTACAGTAGAAATAATTTATGAGTATGGAGACTTAGTTTTTAAGATCTGCTTTAAGATACTTTACCAATCTGGGCCTTATTTTACTCACCAATGAAATTTTTTAAAAAACTGAACTTAATAGTCTTAAATATTTTATGAAATATAGTTATTTTAAGGAGATGTAAAATGTATTTATCTCTGAATCATTCAATTTCATTCTTCCCTTTGAACAAGAAGCATAATCCACTAGAAGTGATACAAAGACTCTTGGTATTCTTGGGGTTTAATTTAGACACCATGATGGATTGACTGTATTATGAATAGTTACTTCAACTCTTTTCTTTAAGTGCTCTTATTCCTAAGGGAATTCCAGCTCTTTTAAGAAATATGTACACTCATGTTTGAATAGAACACTTTTTTTAGAAATTGTGGTAAAATATGTATAAATAAAATTGACCAAGTTAGCCATTTTAAGTGTACATTTTCATAGTGTTAGGTGTATTCACATTGTTGTGCAGCCAATCTACAGAACTTTGTAATCTCAACAGAAACTTTATACTCACTAAACAAATCCCCATTTCCTTCTTCCCCCAACCCAAGAAAACCACCATTCTACCTTTGGTTACACTGTATTTAACTGCTCTAAGATAACTCATATAAGTGGAACCATACAATATTTGTCTTTTTGTGACTTGCTAATTTCACTTACCATAATATCTTCAAGGTTCACCTGCTGTGGCACATGTCAGAATCTCCTTCAATCAATATTTGGATTGTTTCTGGTTTTTGGCTCTTGTGAATAAAGCTGCTTTGAACACAAGTGTATGAATATCTCTTTGAGACCTTGTTTTCAATTTTTTCAAATATATACACAGAAACAGAATTGCCGGATCATATGGTAAGTAAATTCTTAATTTTTTGAGGAAACTCCATACTGTTTTCCAAAGTGGCTGTGGATAGCACAACTTTTGAAAATTGAATTTTCCTCTGTTTCATTCAACCTCTCATCTTCCTAACTAGATTGTGATTTTCATGTTTCAGGTGGGGCTTAGTTATGAAACTCTTTAGAATATTTAAGTGTACTGAATGAAATAACCATTAGCAGCAATAAATAACTACTGATTTGATCATTAATCTATTCATTGAGTAAATATTGTATTGAAAATGTACCATGTGCCAGACATTTTTTTTAGAGACTAGGACATTAGGAGTAAGCCAATTGCAAAATCTTTGTCTTCCTTTACTGTGGAAACAAACATTAAACAAAAAAGTATATGATATATTTTTAAGTAAATTATGTGAAAATAAATAAACACAATAAGGGAATAGAGAGTAAGTATGGAATTTTGATGGGACAGGCAGGCAAAGTCTCTCTGGGTTGGCAATACTTGAGCAGAGAAGCCATAAAGTTGGTTAATTATAAGGGTCACAAGTCTCTTGAGATAGGATTAAGAATGGAAGTCTTAAAGAGTAGCTCATTCTTTTTCATCAGTCTGTTTGCTGTTATAGGATTATTTCCTATTATGTATATGAAAGAGTTAGTTCTGTGTATTATTCAAGTCTTGGAATTAAATTGGCAACATAAATTCTATGAAATTCAGATTTGTTTTTCTCTCATTTTTTGTTATGTTGAACATGTAGCTGATCAGTAACAATTTATTCTGGAAAAAAAAACAGCAATTCTCTAGTTTTATATGCCTATGATAATTTTAGATGTCTCATTAAATTCCCTCAGTTCTTATTTGAGATATAACTAAACTTAACTTTTATTTAGTTTAGTCATTAAGTAATGAACTTACATAACTTGCAAATATTTAACATTCAAAAGGTATTACAAAAATAAATTGGCCTTCAGCTATTAAATATTGAAAATATTTAACAATGTTTCAGTCTTAGAAAATAAACTCTGTCTCTCCTATATATATATATATATATATATATATATTGCCATTTTCATGGCACAATGCTCTATTATGAATAACTCCTCGTATTCAAAACTACTTATTTTAGACCAAGATGAACGTCTATAAAACATTTGACCTATTTGTCCTAACAACAATAGGTGAAAAAATATAATCACAGGACAGAAAACAGGAAAGTGAATCTATATAATAATATACTTCTTTCTGAGGTAGCTCCTAAAATGTTTATATGTGAATTACATATTATATTATTAACACAGATTCCCAATATATAATGTGAGGTGAGCTCAAAATAAAACATTTGCAAAAAGAAGATAAAAGTTAAACAGAAAATAATGAACAATTTTAGTAAAACTGTGTACATTTTCAACAGGCAAGTAAACCCCAGTGCACCTATACAGGGCAATTTTGAAATGTTGAAAAGGGACTTTGTAGTTGTAAAATACAACCTCTAATGTTGTTGGTTAAAATTGCATTACTTCCATCAATTTATGCTTTGTGGTTTTACATATGGCTGGTTATGATTACTTACGTGTGGGTCATAAAAACCCAGTGTGTTTTCCAAGCAGTCAAATTGCCTGTCAGCTGCTAAAGGGACAAAATTAATGAGAAACTTACTTTATAGTCTAAAGAATAGCAGCTGGGGGCTGTTTTAACAAGTCCCGGGAAACATACATGGAGGGGAATTCTTTGTGGCTAGACTTATGTCCAGCCTCATCTCTGAAAAGTTCTCCTCATGGAGTTGAACAGTCAGACAGACAAAAATCAAGGACATAGCAGTAGCATTACACATCATTGGATACTACAAAAAAAGTAGAGGACAATTTTCTACTATGGCAGAGAGTACCATGTGTTCACAAAAGCCCGTTGCCTTTTCTTCCTGGTATAGAGCTGGACCACATTTCTCAGCCTCCTCTTGTACTGAGATGTGACCACATCAGTTAATTCTTCCCAATGGAATATGGGAACAAGGAATGTGTGCTACTTCCAGACCTGGACGATCTCCCTTGTTTGTGATTATTATTATTATTTTCTGAATTCATCCTCTGGATGAATGGAGAGAACTCAGGAGACTTGGAAGAGGATGAAACAGTAAGATAGAAGGAGCCTGGATCTTGAAATTGCATATAGACCACCTACTAATCACCAGTATTATTATGCAAATTAGAAAAATTATTGTGTTGTCTCTGATATTTTAGATTCACTGTTAATCATAGTCCGATGGCTAGCTGGAATAATATACCCATTTGAGATGAAAATTAGCTTATTAGTAAAGATACCTAATAATCTAACACTGTGGTCCCAAGGGATGAGCAGAAGAATCTACTGAGGGTATTTGAAATCTTTTAAAAGTTTATTTCCTTTTTTATTAATTTGAACGAAAGAAATTTTTACTGCCATTTAACATATGCCTTACTAGTATCCTATGGTCCTCAAATTAATTTACATATTTTGGGGGCAGAAGCAAGTAAAAGACAATTTGATAAATAGTGGGGCATGATTAAAGATTTTAGAAAACTCTGATCAAAGATACAGGTCTAAGTGTAATGTTTAAAGAATTTTACTTGTTAATATTTAGAGAAAGGAGCATTTCAACAAAATTCTGCCAGCTTAAGAAGCCTGAAGAAAGTATAAAGCACAGGGACATTTGATAGATTTTATTTATCAAAATCAGCAAGTTTCTATCGGTACATTACCTATTAACACAAAGGAGCACCGGCGCCTCCTCAGCCCGCGCTTGGCAAAGGCGCAGCACAGCGAGAGCTGCCCTGCCGGCGGCCAGAGCCCGGAGCTGGACCAGGACGCGAGCGGGACAGAAGGGGACAGTAAGGAGGAGATGGGTGCCAAAGGAAGTCCTGAAGGGGATTTGGGAGCCAAAAAAAAGAGAAGAAACAGAAGAAAAAAAAAGGAGAGACCAAATTCCAGGAGCACCAAGTCAGACTCCACATCTGATTCCCGGGAGACTGAAATTCAGCAGCCTTCAGAGAATCCCACCATGGCAACGGATGACGGCAGCGTATCCAGAGAGCAATGGAGCTGCCACCCGCGTGCCAGGGACCGGCCAGGAACACTGATGAGGCTGCAAAACACAGATACCAGTTTGGGGACACACGGCCGGCACCCAAATTAAATGAAGTCATAACATCTTATGGTGCAATTGAACCAGATAAGGACAGTACATGCCAAGAACCGTATTCTTTGCCACAGGATTTTATGTGGGACGCTTTATACTTGAGTAATGCCGAAGTGCTCAAGGAGTTATATACGTTGTTAAACGAGAATTACGTGGAAGATGATGACAATATGTTCCGCATTGACTGTCCGCCCGAGCTCCTGCTGTGCGCTCTGCGCCCCTCAGGCTGGCTCCTCCACCGGCACTGTGGGGTCAGAGTGTCTTCATATAAAAAACTGGCAGGGTTCATAAGCACCAGCCTAGCAAACATTTGGATTTATGAGAGTGTAAAGAAGATGGTAGAAACCAATTTTCTTTGTGTTCATAAGAAATTGAGATAAAAGCGGATAGCCCCAGTGTTAACCTGAGAGATAACTAGAAGGAATCTTTCAGGCTGTGTATACCGCTGGTGTAATTCTTCTTAAGCCGGTGGCCACATGCAGATACTGGCATCTATCACTAAACCCCAGAAAATTGGCAGAAATAAAATTTCCTTACTTGAGTAGAAATATGACTTTACAGAGAACAATGAAGCTATACAGACTTCCAGACGTTACGGAGACCTCAGGTTTGGGACCCATGGAACCAAAAGACATCAATGCAGTTTGAGAATTAATCAGCAAGTTGCCTGAAGCAGTTTCATCTAGCTCCAGTGAGGGATGAAGAGGAGGTAACCCACTGGTTCCTTCCACAGGAGCCCGTCATTGGCATGTTTGTAGTGGAAGCTCCAGTGGACAACTGACCGACTTCCTAAGCTTTTACACACTCCCTTCCACAATGACGCACCGACCAGCTCACAGAAGCATCAAAGCTACCTACTCCTTGTACACCATTCACACGGAGACGCCCCTCTTGGACCTCATGAATGACACACACATCCTGGCTAAATTGAAAGGATCTGATGCGTATTCAATGCACTGGATTTGATGGAAAATAAGATATTCTTGGAAAAACTCAAGTTTTGTATAGGAGATGGCAATTTGTGTAGTATTGCCTGTACAACGGGACATGTCCAGGAACAGATTATGAAAAGGTTAGACTTGTACTACAGCAGATGGATATTTTTATTTCTAGAACTCTGACATCATCATTTGTTAATATTCTAATGATTTCTGGAACTGCTGTTCCAAAGAAGAATAAAAGCACAACTTCAATGAAACGGACGTAGTGAGTAACAATCAGAAAAGATGAAAAAAAAATCCGTATGTGACCAATAGTACACATTTCTAGCTAGGATGTTAAAATTTATCCTTTCTTCAGTGTTTATTCGGTTGTGGAAGGGATGAAAGGGTACAAAAAGCAAATTCTTCTAATTTTCAAACTTTTGGCTGTCCCTTGATGAAGAAAGGTATTTTTCCACTCTCTAGAAAAGGGACTTTTTTGTGGACTAAACAGAAGTCACAAAATGGTATAAGAAAATATTTGCTATTGTGTGGAGATAAACTACTACATTTCTATTTATTAAGTATATTTGTCCATGTGACAGAATGAAGGATCCGTTTGGAAAATGTTTACTTATATCATCTTACACAGTATCATGGGGAACATTTATGGAATTAACACTTCTGTAACTCAATGACAAGGGTGGATGTTGAAGCATGGAACAATATAAAAATGCACTGGTGACTAGGACATTTATTTCTCCCTAAGCAAAGTTGCCCAATCAATAAACACACAAATTTGTACTTTGAAAAAAACAAAAACAAGGGAACATCACCATCCACTTTCCACTTCTTGCGTCTGAAATGGCCTTGTAACTTGCTTTGGTCAAGTATCATTGTGTGAGTTCTGATCCTAGGCCTCAAGGTACCTTGCATTTTCCGCACGTGCCTTTTTAGAACACTGTTATCAAGAACGCAAGCCTGTTCTAGCCTTCTTGAGGATGAGAGACACGTAGAGAAAGGATTCCAGCCTTCCTGGACACCTTAGCCATCTCAGTGGAGGACCTATATGAGAAAAATACACCAACTGAACACAGTCCAAATTGTTGGTCCATAAAATATAAGCAAATAAATAATTGTTGTTTTAAGCCACTAATTTTGAGATGACTTGTAACATTGCAAAAAGTGTTACAAATCTTATTATAGAAGGCAAGTATTACATAAGTAAAAGATGCAGTAGAGTTAGAAGCTCAAAGTTTATTTTAGTTAAAATTAAGATTTTTAAAGAACTAATTATAAAAATCACCTGGCATGTTTATTATGAATAGAAATAAATATGTCTCATATTTTCTTAATAAACTGCTTCTAAAGGGTAATGTTGCTATCAAGCATATGATAGTTCTAGTTGTGGATTCTACACTCCCCAGGTACTGTAGTATATATTACAGTATTCCCAGGTACTCCCCAGGTACTGTAGCCTTCACCCTGCCATGGCACCATTGTGATTGAAATGTAACTCCCTGCTCTATGACTCCCTGCTCTTTTGGCTTGACCTTGTTATTCACTTTGGCCAATGGGATGTTAGAAGAACTGAAGTAAACAAAGGCTCAGAATTTGCTTGTTTGATTGGGCTTGCTCTTTTGTGCTTCTGCTATTGTCGCAAGAACATGTGCTGTTTCCAGACTGAGTTCTGAAAAGAGGTATATGGAAGAGAGTTTTCATAGTTTGTCTACATACCAGCACCCTGAAGCAGATTTTCCCAGTTTGAGATCATCCCACATCACTTGCAACCCATAAACATAAGAATAAATGTAAGTCACTATGTTTAAGGATGTTTCTTATTCACTATTATAGTGAAAGTAACTGACAGATACAAAGTCTAATAGACACATGCATATATTCAGACAATAAACTTAAGTGCAAAAATATATAAGTTTTGAATAACAGAGAAAAATATCTACAAAGTCTGTGGCATTGTCAATGCACTGTGTTTACTTTATTTATATAACAAGTCTGCAGAAGAATCTGATCTTGAAAATAGTCAGAAGAAATAAATTAACAGCTAGGAATGGCGGTGTATGCCTTTGGTCCCAGCTACTCGGAGTCTGAGGCAGAAGGATCTTTTACGCCTAGGAGTTCAAGGCTGCAGTGAACTATGATCACAACACTGCACTCCAGCCTGGGTGACAGAGTGAGACTCCATCTATAAAAAAGAAACAAATAAATACATAAGCCTTTCAACACTATGTTATGTAGACTTTTAGGATCAATATCTCCTGAATATTTATCAAAACAATTATATTTTTATGGTAACAGCCTTTTAAATTGCACACTTTCCTGGACAGAGCAAACTATTTAAATTCATTAAAACGAAAATGTTTCTAATATAAAGACATAGACTTTTACTTCAGTTTTCATACAATAAAGTAGATAGGATATTTGGGTTATTTATTAATGCAACATACAGATATGTTCTCAAGTCCTTTTAATTAAATTTTCAGTTTTTGATTGATATTAAACTCATTGGTGATAGTACTCACCTACATATTTCTACATACTTGAAGAGTACATGCTGTGTTTTCGTACAGTGAATATCTCTAAACCGATACTTTTCAAATTATAGTCTGGGGACAGATGCCATCAAAATCACCTAGGATGATTTCAGAGCCCTATCCCGGATACACTGAGTCAGGATGTCTGGAGGTTGTGTCCTAGTATCTTCATATTTAGCAAGTTTCACAGTCACTAAGGGAAAGTTTTGTAAAATTTTATAATGAATATTTTGTTAATAAAGGTACATTTACCTGCATTGTCCCATTTTCCCTGTGTATGGTGATTTTTGGGACACCTTGTATTTCTTGACAAGTCACTTGACATACTTTGCCTCTTTATCCCAAACACTATCTCTTCCTACTCTTGGATTCCACATAATTTTGCATATCAATATTTACAAATCCATCCTTCACTTTGATACCAGCTCTAGACTCAGAAATGTAAATAACATGTCTTCCTATTATTAAATATCAATATTTATGTAGGAAGAATGTCTCAGAATTATAGTAATTTGATCATTTCATATAGTCAGTGTTTATATTTTCATTTACTCATTGGTGTATACATAGACTATATTTTAATACTTTTAATTGGAATTTTTATTGAGATAATTGTGTATTCAGATGCAATTATAAAAACAATGCATAAAGATCCCATGAACCCTTTACTCAGTTCCCCCCAATGGTAACATTTTTCAAAACTATCATGCAATATCTCCACCAAAATATTGACATCCATATCAATATAACCTCCAAGTCTAACTCAGATTTTCCCCATTTTACATGTACTCATGTAATGTAGGAGTGTGTGAATGCGTGTATTTAATTCTAAGCAATTTGATCACATGTGTAAGTCTATGTATCCACCACTACTGATACAATCAAGATATTGAACAGTTCCATCACCACAGGATCCCTCATGCTGCCCCTTCATAAACACAACTTCCTTCCTACCACCCCATCCACCTCCTTAATCCCTGGCAATAGATAATCTGTTCTCAGTTTCCAAGATCTTGTCATTTGAAAATGTTACATAAATGAAGTCTTACAACATGACTTTGGGGATTAGCTGTTTTCACTCAGCATAATTCTCTCTTGTAAGTATCAATATTCATTCTTTTGTTGTTGTTGTTATTGCTGAGTGGTAGTCCCTGGTGTTTATTTCCCACAATTTAAATATTCTTCTGTTGAGGGATATTTGAATTGTTTGATATTTTTTGCTATTTGGTAAGAGCCTTTGTGTACAGGCTTTTGCATGAATGTAAGTTTTCATTTCTCTGGAATAAATGCACAAGAGTGCAATTGCTGAGACATATGATAATTGAATGTTTAGCTGTTTAAGAAAATGTCAAACTGTTTTCCAGAGTGGCTGTACATTTTACGTAACTACTAGTGATGTATCAATGATCCAGTTTCTCTGTATCTTAACTAGCATTTGGTATTGTCGCTATTTTTTTAATTATTATTATTCTTAGAGGCATGTAAGATATCTCACTATGGTTTTAATTTGCACTTCACTGATGACTAAAGATGTTGAACACGTCTTCATGTGCTTGTTTACCATCCTCTCCAATGTTCATGCCTTTGCTCATTTTATTTTTTTTTGTTTGTAAATTTACATTTTAATACTGCTAGATTTGACAGGGGTACAAGTGTATGGACAGATATGAATTCAGATTAAATGAGGAATATGGAAGTATCTGTAAGCCACAAACTAAATGACCAATACAGTATAGTTCTTTTTTATTCTGCACGTAGACATGATCTATACATTTCAAGCTAGCTTGAATTCGTAACTCCCAGACAGCATGAGAAATAAAAAGGAAGCAAGAGGCCAACACTTGCTGGCCCTCATTTTACAATTGTTTGTTTTTTACTGAGTTGTGACAGTTCTTGATATACTCGGGATACTATTCCTTTTTTCAGATATACAGATTGCAAATGTTTTCTCCTAATTTATTATTTTTAAGGAAGAGAAATATAGTATATTTTATCTGGTTCTTTAAAATTATACCTGAAGCAAAATAAAATAATTGAATTTTAATTTAAAGTAGAATTAGCCTATAACAGGGAATTAAAAAAGAGATAGAGGAAGGAATGAAGAGAAAGAATAAAAAAGAAAAGGAATGTCAAAAATATAAAGATAACATGTACTGAAAGGGAAAAAAAATTTTTTTTTTGCAGCTTGGTGGCATACTAGGATTGTACCTCTGTAGTCCAGAAGTTAACATTTATAAAAGCATCAAAGGAGGATCAAGTCATATTATCTACATGGAATGAAAAGAGAATTAAGTGAGTTAGATACATTCCTTCATTTGGTTCTTTTTTAATGGTCTTTTGCAACACATAATGATAGTTAAGGATACATTAAATGCCTAGAGTTAGGAATAATCAGAGAACTTTGGATTTTATGCATCATTTATAAATAATACACAGAATTTTTTGGAGGAAATATTTTTGCTTAATATTTTAAAATAAAACCTCTATAAATAGCAAAGAAATGGAATACATTGGAAAATTCTGCCTTTAATTACTGTTTATTTTTCTAAGAGATTTTTTAAGTATCAAATCTCTTAAAATTAAACATATTTTAATATCTAAGTGTTTTTATAATTCACTAGGAATTTTTCTCTGAAAATATTAAATTTTCATTCATTTTATAATCAATGGTATCTAGAAATCATTTAGAAAATTTAGTGAATTTTCATTAGCTTATAAGGTGGCTCAAACATCCTCTGATTTATTTTTCATATTGTGCTTATCACTAGTCCAAGATGATTTTAATGCAGTTAAGATAAGAAATTCATTAAAAGGTTATGGGCCACTCCCTGCCCAATTTCAGAAACAAAAAGAAACATAAAATATATTAGGCATTTAATAAAAGCACAAAAGTTGCAAAAGAAAATGAGACATTTTATTGGATGATTAAAATAGCATATTAGTGAAGGTGAAATGAATAAATAACAGGAAGTCAGGAAATCTATTAAAATTATGTAGTGAGTTTGTGGTGAGGGTTTTGTAGTGTGAAGAAAAAAACAAATATGAATCCCTGCTTTGTGATTTGGGGCAATCTTCTTAATCACCATATGTCCCAGTTTCTCATCAAATGGGAGACTTTGTTATTATTGGTAATAATACTATAAATGTAGGTTAAGAGGATGATAAATAGGTGTAGTAAGAAATGTCTTTTATTAAAGAGGTAGAATGTGAGCTGGGCCTTGAGAAATGGAGTAAAGATGAAATAAAACAGTTGTGAAAATCTTTCCTAGAAGTGGGAAGTGAGATGTATCCCCCCCAAAAATGGGTGAGCAGTAGATAAGGGGCGAAATCAATGAAGATGTTTTAGATAGTGGAGGCACTAAAGTAAAGTCACAAAGAAAGACTGACAGCAAGAGCCAGAGGATAAAGGACCTCTGATGCCAGACTGTGGACTTTGGATGTACTGGATAGGAAGTCCCTTCTGAAAGTTGTTGAACTAGGGTTACCAAGATAAATGCAATGTTTTTGGCAGTAGTGCCAAACACTGAACTGAGAAAGACACCATTAAAAAATCAAAAGAAAATGAGAAAACATAGGCTTAAAATCCCAGGTCAACAGCAACAATGAAAACCTCATCCACTAATAAAGGGATATTTTCTGCCAAGTATGTTAATGTCCCTAAACATCCAACTCAAATCCAGCTCAAAAATCCGTGAGCTCAGAAAGCTGCTTGATTAAATGTACTTTTAAATCTTAACACCTTATTTGACATGGCCCAGGTCTTTAAATAGCAACGTTAGTTCTACAGCTATATTTCCAGGAAATAGACTTTTCTCGAAAAGAGAAAAGTTGGGAGTCAGAGTAGACTCTCCAGTACAGTATAAGAATTTGGACAGCAAATGGAAAGGAAAATCTTCTGAAATGTTTATCAGCAAATGACCTGATCAGCTATGATCCATCACAGACAGATCATGAGTCTGTAAATCAGTATGTCTCAGGAAGCAAGTTTAAATGGATTTGAGATTACTGACACTTTTTATTAAAGTTCCCTCATAACTTGGGGAAAGAAACTATAATACCCAAAATGTTGCACCTTTTAAAGCGTCATAGGTTATCTTATTTAAAACAGAAAACTTTCTTATTTTAGACTCCTTTATAAACAGCTTAAGCCACTAAGGTTTAAAAGCTGAGCTGACAATTTTTAAAGACCATTTTTGGGGTTTTATGCCATTTTTAGGGCACTGAATACTTCCTATCGCAAACTTGATCGGTCTAAGGCAGCTCTCTTGATAGCCTCCTCAGCTACCAGACAGAATCATATAATATACCATCTCAAGACAAGGGGAGTCAATGAGTATAGCAGCTCAAAGTATACTAAAAATGTTTATGGGGTTTGTACTTTAACATTAGTAAAATAGACATTTGTTTTTATAGTCATCAATTTGGAAGCCTTTGTCTTTAGGCAAAGCACTTAGAAAATGATCCTTGCTTTGGGAGAAGTACCCTAGTGGGCTCAGATTTCTAATTTGCAAACTTTGGTTGACCTCAGTTCTTTGAATGACCTTAAATGTGAATCTTGAATACATTGTTTTCAGTTGTATTAGTTTTACATACTTAAACAGTATATGCAAATTTATGTAAATTCATGTTTTTTTATGTAAAGTAATATAAATATGCATTCCCTAGATTCCTTGAAAGGAATGCAGTTTTAACCTTCTTTAAAGAAATTTTCACTTTGCTCTTTCAGTAGTAGTGGGGGAAAAAATCACTTGCAATACTTTTAAGTAACCTTATAACAATTAATTCTAAGGCCTTCAAGTAACTTTCATAGGAGACATCTTTCATTCTTGTTTTCTCAACTTTAAGCTAGAATTTGATACTCTGTTTTTATTAACTGGCTTTTATCTACTTCTTTGCTAGGGTTCCATTAGGCAGGATAAAGATATCAGAAAGTTCAACTAAAATTACAAAGTGTTAAGGACCTCATATTTCCTTACTATCAAGAATTTCTGTGGTTCTTTTTATTTCTTTTCATAAAGTTGATCAATCTTTATTTGTAGTATACCTATTAAACAAAGTATTTTGAAGTAATTAAGAAGAAATGAGTTCAATAAAAATGTATAAGGAAGTACCTCACTAGGCAAATACTGAGTTGAGTCTAATATTTCAAAATAGTGGTTTATGTAAATTATAGGAAAACTTTTTAATAACAATATTTTATATTCTTATGACATATGGCACACTGAGAATAGTATCATACTAGGTGCTCAGGGTGTTCAATTGAATCTTAGTTGTAATGGTAATTAAAACATATACAACCTTATCTATAACTATGACTGGGACATCACATTCCGATTATGACAGAAATATGTGTTAAAAATACACATACACATACAAAGCATACAATGAGCCTATAGATATTTTCTATATAATCAATATCAGTTTGAAAATATATCAACTAAAAATGATATGCAAAATAGATTAAAGATTAACAACAATCTTCATTCATTAGGAATACTCAGCTAACATGTAGCTATTGATAATCTTTCTCCTATTCTCTTCTGAAAACTTTTATCCTTTTCTATGTTACACTCTTAGCATTTGAATGGACATTTTCTTCTATCGGGACTTATGTACCAACTGCAAAGAATTTTGATTTTCTTTTTCTACAGTTAATAATGTTTTTCATATTGTTACATCACCACCATCTATATTTGGATAGTTCTATTATAGTTTTTTCAGAAATGAATCATATTTACCTAAAACATGATTAAATAATGTCTGTTTCCATAAACATTGAGGTGCAGATATCTTTATCATAAAATGTCTTGTGCTCTTTTGAGTAGATGCCTAATAATGCTTGAACCCATTATTCCAAGTGAGGTGACACAAGACTCGAAGAATGGGCCCGACTTGTACTCGCCGTCAAACTGGTATTGACTGATTAACACTATGGTGCTCAAATGGTGGGAGCGATCACTAGGGAATTGGGGGTTGGGGGGTAAGCCCACATCTGAGCAACGTGGTGGGCACTGTGGAGGGGTGGGACATGCTTGAAAAGTAGTTGGGGAGCGGAATTAGGGGTCTCAATAGGGGAAAGGAATTCCTTTAAAACTAATTTATGTGATTAACTGTACATCTTGGTAA
>CAUYRT010059385.1:0-14455 GCA_963574885.1 Lepilemur ruficaudatus | reverse complement strand
TCGTGGCACCAGCTCCTTGGGAGGCTGAGGCAGGAGGATCCCTTGAGCCCAGGAGTTTGAGGTTGCTGTGAGATACGATGATGGCACTGCACTCTCGCTCGGGCAACAGAGTGAGACTCTGTCTAAAAAAAGGAAGGGAGGGAGGGAAGGAAGGGAGGAGACGGAGGAAGGGAAGAGAGAGAGAAAGAGACTTCAGTTCAAATCCGAGTTTTATTATTTTCAAAAGTGGGTGAATGGAGCAGCTGTCTCTCCATATATATCATCAATACCAGGTTTCTCTAGATAACTCATTCCTTCAAATAGCTTCCACTGACAAATAATCCAATAGATCTGACCTGTCAACCAAGAATCCGCTGGGCTTTTAGGAGCCAGCTAGCTAGGCAGGTTGTGGTGTGTGTGCCTACAGGGCAGAGCAGGCTCTGGGGGCTGCGTTTCTGTGTTCTAACACATTCCCAGGTTTGAACACAGGCTCCACTTCCTCCTAGTCATATGTAACTTTGGGTCAGTCTCTTAATCTGCCTGCACCTCTGTTTCCTTATCTCTAAAGTGGGAATCACAATAGTACCTACCCTATAGAGCGATTGCAAGGATTCAATGAGGCAAATAATGTAAAGCACATAGCAACGTATGTAGTCCAAGAATATGCTTATTAAATGTTAATCATTATAATTTATTTTTTCACAAATATTTATTGAGCACTTATGATGTGTTAGGTAGGTACTACTCTAGGTGTTTGGGATGTATCCATGAACAAAATAGCTAAGGACTCCTGCCCCTGCGGGTTTGCATTCTAGCAAGAGGAGGCAGAAGGTAAATGCTCAGCATTCTAAGTAAGTAAAATATACTAGCAGGCTAGATGGTAGTAAATGCCTAGAAAAAGAAAAGACACAGAGCAGGCTATAGAGATTGAGAGGGCAGTTGTTGTTTTAAAGGGGGTGGCCAGGTAAGCCTTATGCAGAAGGCAGGGCTTGCATAAAGAAGTAGAGAAGGTGTGAAGGTACCATGTAGGGTATTTCAGGCAAAAGGACCAGGCAGGAATGTGCCTGGCCTGTTCTACAAAAAGCAAAGGAGCCCAGGGCAGCTGGGGTGAAGAGAACATCTCCAAACTGGATGACCCGTTCTTGCATCAAACTACACAAGGTCCATAACAAAACATCGTGTCCCCCCTACCCCACCCCATCAACCCTACTGTTAAATTTCCCCTCTTTCTTAATGCTAAATTCTTCCTAAGATCATAATTCTGAAATCACTATTTTAATCTTTCTCTACTTGATTCCTGATGTTCTATTCACTTTTTTTTTTTTTTAGTGCCTTGGATTTAGCCTGTTCTTTCTATCTCCACTATCATGACACAGAGACAAATTATTAGTAAGACCTGACCTGAGGACCAAAAAAGGTATGGTGCCCTTCTTTGTAAGACACGAAGGTCTGTAAAACTTCATGAAAGCTGAGGATTTCTCATTTTTAGGTGCCCTTGCTTTGTTCCTGAGTATGTGCTTAATTGGCCAACCAGGTTTCCAAAAGTGCCATCGGTCTGTCTGTTTTCTTATCACCCATCTCACTGGTTAGTTCCATTATTTCTTAAATAGTCTCCCCCTTCAGTACCTCCTAGCTATGATCTATACTTTCTAACTTTTTAAAGATGTTTCATTCCTTAATCATCTCTATGTTTAAGGACCTGTAATGGCCATTTATTACTTATCAGGTAAAGTCTAAATAAATTACAATGTCCTCATACTTATGAACAACGTGATGTCAGAAACCTAGTTTTAAACTGCTTTTGCAATCTCAGAAATGCTTAGCATGTTAGTTTGCATAGCCACTTTTGGGTAGAAATAAAATAAATATTAAAAAAATAAAGAAAAAAGAAACGCTTAACATGGTAGATGATACATGTAAACATTCAACACTCGTTGCATTGATCTGAGCAGAAAAGAAAATTGAAAGAAGGAAAAAAAAGTGAAATTCACATGCGCACCAAGTTCTTCTACCTCTGAGGACCATATTGATTTTTTTAAATCATAGAATATAATTTACGTACAGTAAGATTGACTCTGTACTGTACAGATCTATGAGTTTTGACCAATGTATATGGTCACATAACCATCATCATAATCAATATATAGATCAGTTCTCTCACCCCAGAACATTCCCTTGTGTCCCTTTGTAGTCACCCCCTGCCTCTGCCTCTGGCAATCATTGATCTGTTTTCTGTTCCTATAGATTTTCCTTTTCTGGATGTCATAATGGGATCATCCAGTATATGGACTTTTACATCTGGCTTCTTTCACTTAGCATAATGCATTTCAGATTCACCCATTTTGTCGCGTATATCAATAGTCTGTTCCTTTTGCTGAGTAGGATTCCACCGTATGGATGGATCACAGTGTGTTTATCCATTTACCAGTGGAAGAACATCTGGGTTGTTTCCAGTTTGGGGCAATTATGAATAAAGCTGCTGTAATCATTCATGTCCAGGTTTTTGTATGAACATATGTTTTTCTTTTTCTTGGGTAAATACGTGGAAGTGGAATTTTTGGATCGTGTGGTATGCGTAACTTTTTAAGAAAATGTCAAACTGTTTTTCAAGGTGGCTGTAACCACTTTACATTCCCACCAGCAATTTATGCCAGTTCCGGTTATTACACATCCTCCCCAGCACTAAGTATTGCCATTGTTTTTTTATTTCATCAACTTTAAGGTATATTTCACTGTGGTTTTTAAATTTTCTTATTATGTATTTTAATTAAGCTAATATATCCAAAATATTATTGTTTCAATCTTTAACAAGTATTCAAAGTCATCGGTGAGATTTTTTTTTATTGATACATAATAGTTGTACAAATTTTGGGGGTACACGTGGTATTTTAATCCACACATACAATATGTAATTTTTGAGCCAGGGCAAATGGGACATCTATCACTCCAAACATACAGCCCTTCTTTATTCAGGGAACATTCCAATTCCTCTCTTCCAGTGATTTTAGGCTATACAACGAACTATTGTTAACTATTGTCGTCCTACTGTACTATCGAACAAGAGATCTTATTTCTTCTATTTAACTGCATTTCTGTACCCATTAACCAACCTCTCTTCTTTCTTCCTCCCCCCTACACTTGATAGCCTCTGATAACCACCAATCAACTCTCTGCATCCATGAGATCCACTTTCTTAGCTCCCACATATGAGTGAGAGCATGCAGTACTTATCTTTCCATGCCTGGCTTCCCACTTAACATAATGACCTCCAGTTCCATCCATGTTGCTGCAAATTACAGGATTTCATTCTTTTTCTGACTGAATAATATTCCATTGTGAATATGCACCACATTTTCTTTATTCATTCATCCACTGATGAACACTTACGTTGATTCCATATCTTGGTTATTGTGACTAGTGCTGCAGTAAACATGGGAGTGCAAGTATCTCTTCCACATACTGATTTCCTTTCTTTTGGATATATATACCCGGTAGTGGGATTGATGGATCATACACGGTAGTTCTATTTTTAGTTTTTTGAGGAATCTCCATGCTGTTTTCCATAATGGCTGTACTAATTTACATTCCCACCGACAGTATGCAAGTGTGGCCCTTTCTCCACATCCTTGCCAGCATCTGTTATTTTTTGTCTTTTTGATAAAAGCCATTTTACCTGGGGTCAGATAATATCTCATTGTGGTTTTAATTTGCATTTCCCTGACAATTAGTGATGTTGAGCATTTTTTCATACACATGTTGGCCATTTGTATGACATTTTTGAGAAATGTCTATTCAGATCTTTTGACTATTTTTAAACTGATTATTTGGCTTTTTGCTATGGAGTTGTTTGAACTCTTTATATATTCTGGTTCTTAATCCTTTGTCAGATGGATAGTTTATAAATATTTTCTCCCATTATGTGAGTGGTCTTTTCACTGTTGTTTCCTTTTCTGAGCAGAAGATTTTTAGCTTGATGTAATTCCATTTATCTATTGTTGCTTTGGTCACCTGTGCTTTTTAGGTCTTACCCCAAAAAGTCTTTGCCCAGACCAATGTCCTGAGGCATTTCCCCTATATTTTGTTCTAGTAGTTTCATAGTTTCAGGTTTTAAATTTAAGTGTGTAATCCATTTTGAGTTGATTTTTGTATATGGTAAGAGATAGGGGTCTCATTTCATTCTTCTGAATATGATTATCCAGTTTTGATAGCACCATTTATTGAAGAGACTGTCCTTTCCCCAATGGATGTTCTTGGTGCCTTTGTTGAAAATGAGTTGGCTGTAAATGGATGGATTTATTTCTGGGTTCTCTATTCTGTTTCATTGGTCTATGTGTCTTTTTATGCCAGTACCATGCTGTTTGGTTACTATAGCTTTGTAGTATATTTTGAAGTCAGGCAACACACTTGTTGCCTCCAACTTGGTTCTTTTTGCTCAGGATTGCTTTGGCTATTAAGGGTTTTTTGTGGTTCTCATACAAATTTTTGGATTTCTTTTCCTATTTCTGTGAAGAATGGCATTGTATTTTGATAAGGATTGCATTGAATCTGTAGTTCACTTAGGGTGGTATTGACATTTTAACAATATTAATTCTTCCAATCCACGATCATAGGATATCTTTCCATTTTTTTGTTTCCTCTTCAATTTCTTTCATCAGTGTTTTATAGTTTACATAGTAGAAATCTCACACTTCTTTTGCTAAATTGATTCCTAGGTATTTTACATTTTTTGCAGCTATTATAAATAAGATTGTTTTCTTGATTTTTTTCAGATTGTTCACTTTTGGCATATATAAATGCTATTGATTTTTGTATGTTGATTTTGTACCCTGCAACTTTACTGAATTTGTTTATCAGTTCTAAAAGTTTTTTTGTGGAGTCTGTAAGTTTTTCTAAATATAGTATCATGTCATCTATGAACAAGGATACTTTGACTTCCTCCTTTCAGATTTCTATGCCCGTTATTTCTTTCTGTTGCCTAATTGCTCTGCAGAGGATTTCTCATACTATGTTGAATGAAAGTGGTGACAGTGGACATACTTGTTTTGTTTCACATCTTAGAGGAAAGGCTTCCAATTTTTTTCCTGTTCAGTATGATGTTAGTTGTGAGTTTGTCATATATGGTCTTTATTGTTTTGAGGTATGTTCTTTCTATGCCCAGTTTGTTGAGAGTTTTCATCATTAAAGAGATGCTGAATTTTGTTGAATCACTGTGGTTTTAATTTGCATACCCCTAATGACAATGTTGAGCATCTTTTCGTGTACTTACTTGCCATCTGTACATGTTCCTTGATGAAGTGTCTATTCAAAACCTTTGCCATTTTTAATTGGGTTGTTTGTTTTCTTTCTTTTCTTTTCTTTTTTTTTTTTTTGAGACAGAGTCTCGCTCTGCTGCCGGGGCTAGAGTGAGTGCCATGGCATCAGCCTAGCTCACAGCAACCTCAAACTCCTAGGCTCAAGCAATCCTCCTGCCTCAGCCTTCCAAGTAGCTGGAACTACAGGCAAGGGCCACCATGCCCGGCTAATTTTTTCTATATATTTTTAGTTGGCCAATTAATTTCTTTCTATTTTTAGTACAGACAGGGTCTCGCTCTTGCTCAGGCTGGTTTTGAACTCCTGACCTTGAGGGATCCATCCACCTTGGTCTCCCAGAGTGCTAGGATTACAGGTGTGAGCCACCACGCCCGGCCAAGTTGTTTGTTTTCTTATTGAGTTTTGAGAACTACTTTTTTTTGAGACAGAGTCTTGCTTTGTTACCCAGCCTGGAGTGCAATGGCATGATCATAGCTCACTGCAGCCTTGAGCTCCTGTGCTCAAAAGATCCTCTTACCTCAGCCTCCTGAGTAGCTAGGACTACAAGTGCCACCATGCCCAGATGATTTCTATTTTTTGTAGAGACAGGGTCTTGCTATGTTGCCCAGTCTGGTGAGAATTCTTTATATAACCTGGATACACGTCCTTTATCAAATATATGTTTTGCAAATATTTTCTGCAGTTTGTGGCTTGTCTTTTTGTATTTATGTACAATAGAATTCACATTGGTATACAATTCTATGAGTTTTAACATATGCACAGATTCTTGTAACCACTACAAACAGGATACAGGACATTCCAACACCCTAAAGAAGTCCTTCATATCCCCCCTTTGGTCAGACCCTCTCCACACTCCAACCTCTGGCAGCTTATTCTCTTTTCTTATAGTTTTGCTTTTTGCAGTATCTGAAATAAATGAAATCACATAGTATGTAATCTTTTGAGACCGGCTTCCTTCACATAGCATAATACTGAGCAGTATTCTATTATCTAGATATGTCATAGTTTATTTATCCATTTGCTCACTGAAGGACACTTAACATTGTTCCCAGTTTGGGGCAATGAGAATTTATGGAAAATATGTGCTATTTTCATGATGAATAAATGCAAAATGTGAGACAGCCATCAGGAAAGTAGAAAGAAAGGCCACCATGGGACCAGCTCAATTAGAATGATATGCTTACAGGAAATGAAAGAAACCAAAAATCAGTATGAGGAACAAGAGGGGCCAGGAGGGCAGCCCAGGTCAGCACTGGCCCCTGGCTTGCAGTTGAGTGCAGGAAATAATGTTGCACATTATGAGGCGACAACCACATCAAACATTTTATTAATATTTATATTTTTATAATTTCTCCTCCCTTCTTCTCAGAAATCATTACAATAAAAAGCTATTTTACAAGCAGGACAGCTAAAAACTAAATCATAAAGAAAGTTCAGAAGCCACACTGAAGAAGCAGCAAAGAAAAAAATCGGCTGAGAACCTGAAATGAGATGCTGACTTATTATCACTTATCATCCAGGGCAAAAAGAGATGGTGATTTTTATTCTTTTGGTTGTTAATTGAAAAAACATCAGTTTTTCAGGAGAGGAAAACTTTTTTCTGTCCCTAAATCTTCAGATAAATTTGTCACATAATTCCAGATACAAAAGATCCATAAGAAATATTGAATAACATCACGAAAGACAGCAGTTTTGCAAGGCTTACCAAAAAAAGTCTTCCTGTAAAAAGTTATTACATCCGCCTTCAACATAATGCAGTGGAACACAGCATGCGGAAATTTGGTGCATTCACATCCAGCTTCTCAAACGTGGTCAGTGGTAGCACATGGATCAAAATCACCTGGAGCTACATAATAAACACATAGATTTCTAAGTTCTGTCCCAAATCAACCACATCAAAATCTGGGGGAAACAGTCCCCAGAAACCTAGTGCATTAAATTTGAGAACCAATTCTGTGGAAAAGTATGTCTGCTTTTAGGTCATGTAGTAATGTAGAAACAGAAATGGAAAGATTTAGAAAAATGAGTAATTATTTTTTTTAGATGAGTTTTCGCTATATTGCCCAAGCGAGTCTTGAACTCCTGGGCCCAAGGGATCCCCCCACTTCAGCCTCTCCAGTAGCTGGGACCATACACATGTGCCACCACACTGGCTAATTTAAAATTTGTTTTTAGAGACAGGGTCTTGTCATGTTTCCCAGGCTGGTTTTGAACTCCTGTCCCCAAGCAGGCCTCCCACTTCAACCTCCCAAGTAGCTGGGTTTATAGGCTCGAGCCACAGTGCATGGCTGAAAATCAATAAACATGTCTTTGAAACCGTCTCTCTTGATACTAATTGCTTCCTTTGTGCTTTTGGCAGCCCATTAAGGGCTGAGTTCTTTGGTGAGAACCTCGGGTGCAAACCTTTGGTTTAGTATTATTGACTGAACTTTGATAATTTAAAAACTTTAAATTGTTGTAAGTCTATAAAAGACACTGTACTATTGCTCACTACTAAAAAAAAAATCTCCATAAGCATGGAGAAATAAAGAAAATAAGAAGGTGCATAATATTTTAATGTCTATTTGCACAAGCAGTCTGCTCTAAGCATGTTAGCACACTGTGTTAGTGTCTACACCGTCCATCACAAATGAGACATAAACACAGACCAGGAGGCCCTTGACATGGAAACACCTTGCCTGCAGCTTTTGTTTATGTATGTGCCTGAGAGTAATAAACTATAGTTCTTTAAAAATATTCTCTGGTTTAGATTGTGCTCCCAATGTTAGTCAAGGTTATTGAAGTGTCACGGTTGGTGTTTCATGAATCTCCTTGTTCCTACTTCAAGAAACCTGTAGAGGATTTGGCAATTTTCTCTTTAAAAGCAGGGTAAATAGATGAGGCTAACTAGTGAGAAATAAGTGGAAGTTTCAAGTCAATAAAACGTTAGCACACTGTAATCCCATTTATGCTTAGATCTTGATATACACATACTTCCTGGGAGAAGATGTCAGCCTGTATAACAATGTCCATGGTCATTATCTGTGTCTGGCAATAAATAGGATTTGTTAAGCCCCTGTGGGGATGTGTGAAATGCTGGATGTGTTACAAAACATCTGTAAGATTCTACATTTTGGAGGAAAAAGTAACACTACATTAATATCGAAAGACACATTGGAATAACTTGGATTCCTAAAACCCAACAGAAAATAGGAAGAATACTTCCATGGAAAATAAAACAATAGTAACCTTTAAATCTAAAAAATTAAGAACACCAGTTTGTCTATCAGAATGTACCAAAAAAAAAAAATCAATAACCACCTGCATTGTTTGTTTTGGAAAAGTTAGAAAAATAAAATATGTGAACATTATATTCGAATTACTGATTAGAATGAACTTGCATTTCTGTTTAAGCCAATCCTTTTTGCCTCATGGGCTGAAATACTCTAAGTTTCCTACCCAATAAGGACCACCCTTTCTTTTCCCCACTCCCATGGTTGATTCTTTTTTTTTTCTTTTTTTCTTTTTTATTGCAGCATATTATGGGGGTACAAATGTTAAGGTTACGTACATTGCCCTTGCCCCCTCCCCCCTCCAGTCAGAGCCTCAAGCCTGACCATCCCACGGTTGACTCTTAAGGAATGTATTTCCTAAAGGAATTTTATGGTCTATATTCTCATTTTTGCACTATATTCTGTATTACTTATACATAGAAATATATGCTTTGTGATCCTTGCCCCGAAAGAGCTTTTGTTTGGCTGGTTACCCTGACACTCAATTTCTTTTCAATCATGCAGTTGACAATGGCTTTAAGTTCTCTTAGATAGTTCCCCAATTTTTAAACATTAAATATTTTAGACTCATTCCGGGCCATTTCCTTTTCTAGTCCTTGCCTCTTTCTTGAAATGACCCCTTTTAGTTCAGCCAAATGTAAACAAAACTGAATTTTGACTCTGCTCTTAGGAGAGCTGTGTTTAGACTATGATTTGCTCCAGGCCAATGCTTTTCAAAGGGGAGATTTTGATCTCTGGAGAGTCCTTAAAGGTGAAAGATGCCAGGGATAGAAAGCCAAGATTTTAAAATATATATACATATTTGTTCATCATAACTTATGTTGGAATAAAAAATGACATTTATATGCAAGTAAAAAACATCTAAGCATGGAGGGCCATGTACATAACTCAAAAATGCAAAATTATTTTATAATTCATTGAAGTAACAATTTGGACCCCCATGTAATTTCAAAATGGATTTTATGATTTTATGATTCCATTTGTAAGAAATGTCGCAGATAGGCAAATGTATCCAGGCAGAGAGTAGATTGGTGGTTGCCTGGGGCTGGGAGGTGGGGGAGGGATGTGGAGTGGCTGCTAATGGGTATGGGGTTTCTTTTAGGGTGATGAAAATGCTCTAAAATTAGATAGCAGTGATGGCTGCACAACTCTGTGAATATACCTCTGAATTGTACATTTTAAGGGGATGAATTTTATGGTATGTGCATTATATTCCAATAGAGCTGTAAAATATGGATCTACATAATTCTCATCCATCAATAGGAAAATGATAAACAATATGACAGAAACTGAGCAAAGGATATGTATTGGAAATTCACAAAAGAGGAACCGCAATTACTTATTTGCATGAAAACAGACACAGTAATAGGAGTGGCTGGGAAAATGGAAAACAAAACAAGATATTTCAAATCCATTATATTGGGGAAAACTAATAATTCAAAATGATTGCAGGATGTGAGAATGAGAATCTCATACCTAGCTGGTAGGAATGTAAATTGATACAAGAGCTTTGGAGTGCAATTTGGCAGCACCTCAAAGTTGAAAATAAGTATACCCTACAACCCAGTAGTTCATTTCTCAGTGTACTCTCACATGTACAAGTAAAGATATATGCACAGGAGCTTCCATCAGCATTGTCTGTAACAGGGAAAAATGCAAGCAACTCAAATACTTATCAATACAGGGACTCAGAATTAAACTGTAGTACATATATGCCATGGAATACTATATAGCACCAAAATTAATAAATTGGATTCAACAGAAAAGAAATGGATGAAATACATGCCACAGGACTTTTCTAAGGGAAGTAGAATAGGAAAAATAACATTAAGCTAAAGGGTTCACACTGTGCACAGGGTGAGATGTGGTTCACATGCTAGAGATGATTTGGCTTTAAGAATTTTTTTTTTTTTTTTGAGACAGTCTCACACTCTGTTGCCCTGGACGGCGTGCCATGGCATCAACCTAGCTCACAGCAACCTCAAACTCCTGGGCTCAAGCAATCCTCCTGCCTCAGCCTTCCAAGTAGCTGGAACTACAGGCAAGGGCAACCATGCTCGGCTAATTTTTTCTATGTATTTTTAGTTGGCCAATTAATTTGTTTCTATTTTAAGTAGAGACGGGGTCTCGCTCTTACTCAGTCTGGTTCCGAACTCCTGACCTCGAGCGATCCACCTGCCTCGGCCTCCCAGAGTGCTAGGATTACAGGCGTGAGCCACCGCGCTCGGCCTGGCTTTAAGGATTTAGCAGTTAATGTAAAAAAGGAAATGTGATCAATGACAGAATTAGACTGTGTTATAAAAACATACAACTATTCCTGGCACTAAGATTGGAGAGACATTTCCTCCAGGGCTCCCATAAAGAGGCCACCATGTAAGGTGAGTAATAAACAATATCGCCAGCCTCATGGTCCCATCCATGGGACTGATTGACATTTCCTCAAAGGTGCTTCAGAGTGTTGCAATCTGCAAGTATCTGGCTTTATCCAGGCACATCACATTCATTTTTGGGAGCAGGGATCAGAAATTGGTGTACCCAAAGTATTTTGTTTGGCAAGAACAATGTTTAAAAATTTTACAGTTGAATGCCTTAGGTGAGACTATGCTTTTTAGAATAGTGATGTCGAACAGAACTTTCTATAATGGTGAAACTGTTCGGTATATACACAGTCCAGCATGGTAACCAATAGCCACATGTGGCTACCTACCAAGCACTTGAAATGTGGCTAGTGAGATTGAGGAACTGAATATGAATTGTATTCAAGTTTAATTTTAATTCAGACAGCCACATGTGGCTAGTAGCAATGCTATTGTACAGTACGGCCACGAAGAGCCACGAGTCCCACCATTCTCTACCTTATCAACCCCCCACCCTCAGCATCGCACATTTCTGTTCTTGGTCTGGCCCCTGAAGGTGTTTTGGTTTGTGACTTGTATTTTAAAGTGCTGTGTCTCAGTAATGGACAGATTGTCTATCATCCTGTTTTATTTTATTCTACAGATACTCCTTCTACCTGAGAGGTATCAGTTCTGTGTCAGACACAGCATTGCCATGCAAAGTGGAAGGTGGACCAGTACGCAGCAGGCCCTGGGGGAGGAGAGGCCGGAGGGAGAGGAGGGGTATAGCCCGCAGGGGTGCACAGGAAGGGGGCATTAGAAGGACTAGCCTCCACTGGGTGAGACAGAGAAGTGTCCTCTCAGAGAGAACTAAGGGTAAGGACTAATCCAGTCAGCGGGGTGGGGGCCGGTTCTGAAAGGAGGAAATTGCATGGCCTGTTCTAGGGATTCAAAGAAATTCACCAGAATGCAAAGTGTGGGGGTGGGGGATTCTGAAAGCCAGGCAAGGATGCAGATCACGCAGGATGTTTGAAACATGTTAAACCGACTCTGGACTTGGTCCTGAGGACAAGAGGAAGCACTGAAAATTTTTAAGCAAAGGAGTGGACTTCTGTCATCTCTACATGCAAAATAATCCCACCAGAATTACCATATGATCCAGCAACCCCACTGCCGGGTCTGTACACAAAAGAAATGAAAGCAGGGGCTCAAAGAGATATTCTTACACCCATATTCATGGCAGAATTATCGACAAGATCCAAGATCCAAATGTCCATCAACAGATGAAAGGAAGAACAAAATGGGATATCTATGTCCAATAAAATATTACTCAGAGTTAAAAAGGATGGCGAGTCTGACACATGATAGAACATGGATGCACCTTGAAAATACTTTACTAAGTTAAAGAAGCCAGACACAAAAGCCCACATATTGTGTGATTCCACTTGTAGGAGTCATCAAATCTGTAGAGAGAAAGTAGAATGGCGGTTGCAAGGAGCTGAGGGGAGGAGGGAATGGAGAGTTAGTGGTTTAACGGGTACAGGGTTTGGTTTTGGAGGATAAAAAAGTTTTGTGATGGATGTTGGTGATGGTTGCGCCGCAATGTGAATGTCCTTACTGCCATTGAGCTGTACACTTAAAAATGGTTAAGATGGTAAATTTTATGTTATGTACATTTTACCACAATAAGAAAATACAATAAAATGAATCCACCATCATCTCTAGCTGAAACCATGGATAAGCCTCCTAACTAATCTCCCTGCAACCATCCTTGATCCCAAACAATTTATTTTCCACACAGCCAAGAATGATTGTTTTGAAACGTGAGTCAGGTCTTGTCTCTCCCCTGCTGAGAGCTGTGGGAGGCTGGCCAGGCCTCACAGGGTCTGGTCCCTCATCACCTCCCTGGCCTCATTGCCTCCGTTCTCCCTCTGACTCACTCCACTCCAGCCTCACTGACCTCTCTGCTGTTCTTTGAGCACAGAAAGCAGGCTTTCACTTCAGGGTCTTTTTCACCCTGGAACATTCCTTCCTCAGATATTCACCTAGTTTGCTTCCTCGATTCATTCTGCTCAAATTCACCTCTCCAGCCCCTCCCTTGACCACCCGATCTCAAAACATCCCTTTCTTGTTTTCTTCTATAGCACTTAACCCTATACATCATTTTGTTATATACTCATTTGCTGGCTTGTTAATTATCTGCCTCTTCTACAATTTCCATGAGGGCAAGGACTTTGCTTTGTACAAAGGCCTGGAACAACAGTACTCGGCATGTGGGAAATATTCAATAAATATTTGCTGAATGAAAGAATAATTTAATTTGCATCTGAGAAAGATTGTGAGAAGGATTGGAGTGGGAGACCACAATAGGAGACACCACCGGGCAGCTGCCGTCATCCTCGCACAAGTGGCAAAGAAGACCAGGATAGTGACAGTGGGCACAGAGAGATTTGGGGATACAGAGATATAGAGAAGAGAGAACTGAGAGTCTAGATGGAGGGTCCATTCACTGAGCTAGAAGCCCAGGAGGAAGAGGAGGTTTTCTAGAGAAGAAGATGAGCTTGCTTTTAAGCTCATTCAGTAGACTATCCCAATAGAGACGTTCAGTGAGCATCTGGATACGTTCAGCAGAGAGATCTGGGCTAGAAATGGGGACTTAGCAATGCATACATATAATCTTAGTGGAAAGTCTGATAACTGCTAAGCAGCAGTTAGTTGGAGGTTATACATTTGAATAAGTACTTGAATGCACACATTTAGTGTTGCCAATTAATGTCAGACTCATGTGCTTTCATAGTCTGCCAAGCTGGTCGTATTTTGAAAACCATGTATGGAATGCAGGAAATGAAACTTCTATTTAAAAATAAAAAGTCATACTTTTTGTTCACTATAACTGGATTAATTTTAATGGATGACATCCAATCCTAAGGCCATATATTCTTTAATGCTAGGCCTAATTAAATATGTAACTGATGTTCAGCCTTTATGGAGACATCCTTATCCTTTACATTTAAAGGAGGTCTCCTAATACAACTTCAGTTCACACATGAAAATAAAATCCTAGAGACATTAATGACCTGCCTAAGATTACACGATTGGACAGTGGCAGAGCCGGACCAGGATACAGGTCTCTTACTCTGTTTCTCAGTAGTTCGTAATTATGGGCACATTGTTTTGATTTGTGTTTCAGTTTGTCCTTGGAGGGACTTCTTCAAAATTGCTCATTGTGATCATACTGCAGTTCATCAATAGTAAGGCTGCCTGGCTATCCTGCACTTGTCCATCTGTTTCACCCAGTGAAGCTACTGTCAGACACTGAGTTTTCACTCTTTATTACCTTTCAGCAAAATTTAACTGTCTGTTGAATATGTAGTGGAACTGCTGGAGAGAAAAGATAATGGTCTCTGAGGCATGTTCTGACTTCACACTGCTAAAAAGAATAGCCATTTCTACTTTGCAGATTTAAAGTCTAGACTTGGGTACCACTCAAAGGCTTGTCTTGAATGCGTTTCCCACTTCATGGAAAAGTACTATCAGAGGGTATCTGTAAAAACCAAA
>CAUYRT010059384.1:0-31063 GCA_963574885.1 Lepilemur ruficaudatus | reverse complement strand
TTATACACGGCCCATCATGACTATTCATCTGTCCAGCCTCTCAGATTTATACTCCAGCAACATTAAGCAGTTGGCACTTCCTTGAATATATCGTGTTCTCATTGCCTCCATAAATGCTGTTCCCTTTCTTGGATCACGCTTGCGTTCGCCCCGGTCGTTGGCGGTGGCGTTGTGGACGCTTGCGGCAACACCAGGCTTCCCCGGCCAAAGCCTTTCCCAGCTGTCAAAAAAAAAAAAAAAAAGAAGGCCTGTGCCCACAGTAGAGCAGTGGTAGTGGAGATGATGAAGAGAAATAGATCCAAGAATGAGTCAAGACTTAGAATTGACTGAACTCATTGAGCAGCTGGATATGAGGGTTAAAATAAAAAGGGAAGGAATCCAGGATGATTTATTTATCATATGACATGGTGTATGATAGTTTTAATAGTTTGCTAGGGCTTCTGTGACAAAGTACCATAACCCGAGTGGCTTAAACAGAAATTTATTGTTTCATAGTTCTGGAGTCTAAAATTCCAAGATTGAAGTGTCAGCCAGGCCATGCTCCCTCTGAAGGTTACCAGGGAAGGATCTGGTCTAGGCCTCCCTCCTAGCTCCTGGTGGTTTTCTGACAATCTTTGGCATTTTCTAGCTAGTAGAAATATCACCTGGAACTCTGCTTTCATCCTCACATGGCATTCTCTCTTAGTGTGTTTGTCCCAAATTTTTCCTTTTTCTAAGGACACTAATCATAAGGGATTAGAGCCCATCCTAATGACTTCATTTTAACTTCATTACCTCTGTAAAGACCCTGCCTTCAAATAAGGTCACCTCATTCTGAGGTACTGGAGCTTAAGGACTCCAACATATGAATTTGCAGGAGGTGGTGGGGACACAATTCATAACATGGCCTCAGTTATCAAAATAAGGAAACATGAATAGGAGGCAATAGGATGAAAGGAAAGGAAATCGGTTTAGTCTGGATCTTCAGTATGAAGTAGCTTTGGAACAATCAGGAGAAATATTCAGAAGGTGATGGAAGCTGTAGCCTATAGCCTAGGAAATGCGAAATTGAGATCCATTAGCATACAGGAGGTAAAGTAATTAGAGTAGTTGAAACTTTACAAGTGGATGAGTATACCCATGGAAAGTAGCTCATGGAAAGTCTATAGAGTAATATGGGAGAGGGCAAAAAATAAAACCTTGAAAATTACTAACACATAAGGGACAAGGAAAAAGATAATAGCTTAGAAACAGAGAAGCATCAGGCAAAGAGGCAGTTTGAGAATGAAGAAAGAATAGTAATATACAGGCCAAAAGAGGAGAGAGCTTCATGGAAGGAATAATCGTCAACAGCGTCATGTGCTACAGAGAGGTCAAGGAAAGTGAAGACTGAAAAGAAAAATCTTAATACTGGAGGTAGGAATGTGATGCTATTCAGGATAGACCTATTCATAAATACAGTCATCATGGAACATAACATACCCTGTATTTTCAATATAATTTCCCTTTATTTGTTACTAGAGAAAAGAAAAGAATTTATTTATACATTGTAAAATTTTATACTTATAGAAATTATATTTTTCTAGATAATCTAGTTTTTGTTCCTAATCTATAAGAAAGTATTTTCTATTGGAGTATCTTTTAAAAGGTAAATAATCCTGACAGGGAATCTTTTAGAAACAATATGTACAAATTCTGCCTTGCTCTTGAAATTTTGATATTTATGGTTATTGTATTTTGTGACTAGTGTTCAGAATAAGATAAAATAGATCATCTGAGAATGAGATTGTAATGTGGTTGGTCGGAAGAGAGTCTTCTATGGAAGTAGCTTTCACTTCAAGTCACTGTCTGTTTTTTATGTGGTTAACACTGGAGCTCTCAGGGCTGCTAAATGTCATTTTATGTACTACTTCACAATCTAACCATACGTACACATATTAACCTTTTCCCTCAACTCCCCTAAAAACACAAAGCTATCTCTAGAACCAGCTTCAAAGATTCACAATTAGACCCATAGCAAAAGAATGTATTGAAAAGATAGAATTTGTAAACTATTTATTGTCCCGTACAAATATGTATATATGGGAACAAATGACATATTTATATGTCTATAAATTCTCGTAAAAGTTATATTCAGAGAAAGAATCAACATGTATTTATCACATGGCTGTTTAGTATTGAGAAAGCTAACAAAGAGGTAGAAGAAACTCATTCTTTGCCATGCCTGAACTACCTTCTTGTAAAGGCAATACATGAAATGATAGTGAACAGTGTGAAACTGATCATAATTAAAAGCTGAATTGTGTGGTACAAGCTAAGTTTGTGCTATTGGAGTCCCGAGGAGAGAAAGATCAGTGAAAACTACAGGGTCAAGGAGGTGGGATTTGAACTGGACTTTGAGGGATGTGTAGTCTTTAATAGAGGGGAGGGACAGGGCAGAGAGGGCATATATGCACAATGCTGGAATATGTATAGATAGGTTCGTGGCACAATTATGAATCTAACCTAACTAGATTCAAGGGTGAGCAGTAGAGAATAGGGACAAATCTAATTGGATAGAATAGCATTTGATTAAAAACAATCAATAATTTAAAAAATAAAATCAGAAAGTATGTACCCCCAAAAGTTTTCCTTTACTTTTTCAGCTACCACAAATGTTAGAGTCCAATTTATTACAGATATATTGTAATCTCCCTGAGCTATTTTCTTTAGTGTGAATCTGTTCACTTTTATCCTCGAATGTCTTGCAGTGGATTTTAATCTGTGAGCCCTCCAAAGTCCTTTTGAAAGTTAACTTGTTACAATTTTTATTATTGTTTTGTGGGGTTTTTTTTACCCCTTCAAATTTAGGATTGAGCCAGATTATTCTTGTTTTAAATCCACTGCAGTCTTTTAAGCTGGGAAGTAAGGTCTCTTTGAGAAGACTGCTCAGATAGGTGGATTGGAGAATGAATTGACAGGAGGAAAGCCTGAGTATAGTGATGAGTCTAGCCAGTACATTGGTTCTGCAATTTCAGGAATAATAAAAGGGTTCTGTGGATCCATGTTAATGAGAATCTAACTCTTTTGGGTCCTCAGTAATTGACTTAAAATTATTTTTAATATATTGTTACTTAAATATTGACAAATATAAAAATAGGCATAAACTCAATATGCTTTAACAATTTAAATAAAGCTATAAAACAGATGAAAATAAAATTAACATTTACTTAATGTCTCTCCTGATGCTAGGTTTAATAATAGATTTAGCTCCAGATCCAGTTATACGTTTTGACCTCATTGATACTATAATGCAGAGAATCCCTGTTGTACAACTAGGCTGAACAAAATGGTCCTAGTAACTTCAGGGCTTTGTGATAGAATGCAGGATCATCAGACACAAAATCGAGTGACAACTCTGATAGGGAAAAACTCTGGAATTCCAGTTTTAATAGAGTGTCTACTCGATAACTTTGTAAAGTTGTCTTGCTCGCATAAAGAAGGCTAAGACTGAAATCCGCATAGCGTGGGTATCTAATCTATTTATTGCTGGAATCAGGGACAGAAAAAGTATTCAGTGCATATTTACCACTCTATTTACAGCTAACGAACAGTTGCAAGTTGGTCCACAAAGACTATATTATCATAGTGTATCTGTTCACATCATGAAGATGGTTGTGATTGTTAGGTCACGGGTTGTCACATGCCCAGCTTGCCTGGTCTATTGTATGAAATAGTGTTGCCCCCTGTGATGACTCAACTCTCTGAAAAATTTTCTCTTTTCAAATCATTGTGAAACTTTCGCTAGTACAACGCACCATGATATTGCTTGGCTTTTATGTAATACAAAAATAAACAAATGTATATATAGACCTTGACATATATATGAATGATCAATGCACTAGTTACTTATTAGATGATAATACACGCTATGCTTATGTAAACATTTTTTATTATGCCATAAAAATAAAAACACGAAACTTTAAATATACCCTGCTTTAAGAAATAATGGCCTACTAAAAAAATAGAAAGAAATTAATTGGCCAACTAAAAGTGTATAGAAAAAATTAGCCGGGCATGGTGGCGCATGCCTGTAGTCCCCGCTACTTGGGAGGCTGAGGCAGGAGGATCGCTTGAGCCCAGGAGTTTGAGGTTGCTGGGAGTTAGGCTGATGCCACAGCACTCTCGCCCAGGCAACAGAGTGAGACTCTGTCTCAAAAAAAAAAAAAAAAAAAAGATGCCAGCCTGGGCAAAAAACAAAAAGAAATAATGGCCTAGTATGCTCCATTGACTATTTTTTAAATGAAATTAGTTTCAACATTGGGAATTACATCATATAATTAATGTCTCTGTTATATTGGGCTCTTTTAGAACAAAAACTTACTCCAGACACCTTGAAAAACAAAATCAGTTTTACTTCTTTCTGTATGTCTGTTCATTCTTTTCTATTTCTCTTTCAACTGACTTATTACTCTATTGAGTAGTGCTGTTCATCACAAATTATGCCATTTGTTTATTACGAGCTAATCTATAAATTGGCTGCCCTTGAGGGAGCCAGATGTCCATCGTGGTCCCTTCATTGGCCACTGTTGGGGGGAAAAAGCCTATTTAGTGCTGCTTTCCTAAGTAAAAAAAACTACGAGCAGGACAGTTTCAGCTAGAAGTGGTGTTGAGCAAGTCAGACACAATGACCTGAGATAGCTGTTTGCGCTGTAAGAAAATATCACCTCTTTCAGGGTCATGGAGAATGCAAGTGTAAGTTATATTCATGGCCTCCCCTTACTCCTCAACCTTCTGCAGTCTGGCTTGTGCTCCTCTTATTTCACTGAAATTGCTCTCATTAAGGTCTCTAATGACCTCCATATTTCTATATCTGTGAGTTTCTGTCTTTATTTTACTGCATCTTTCTACAACATGTGATATTATTGCTTATTCTATTTTTCAAAATATCTACTCCCTGGGATTTCATAACCTGTACTCTAATGGTTCTTTCTGTACCTCTCTGAATATTTACTGTCTGTTTTCTTTCAGAGATTCCTCCTCCTATGCTCATATGTTAAATATCAGTGTTTCCCAGGATTTGATCATCAGCCCACTGTTCTACTTACACTACATACTTTCCTGAGTGATGACTCCGGTTATCATCTATGTGATGAGTCTCCCAAATCTTTCTTACTCTTTCCAGGCCTCTCCCCTGAACGTTAGTCTTGTAATATTTTTGACGGCCTGCTGGACAGCTCCACCTGGATATTTCAAAGGCATCCTTGGCTTGACAGATCTCAGACTGAACTCATCATCATCTCCTTGAATGCAACTCTTCCTTCTGTATGCCCTATCTTAGTTTATGGAACCACCATTCTCCCAAACATACAGGCTGGAAATTTTGGAGTTATGTTGGACTCCTTCTCTATCCCTCATGTCCAGTTAACCCCTAATTCTTGTCCTCTTTAAGTTCATCTACTACATGATCACCAAATTAAACTATCTTACCATTTTCACTCTCTGTTGCACATCTAATGTCCAAGAGCCTTAAAATGTCATACAAGAGGATTCTGTGTTCTGGCCATAGTCCCTTGCTTTTGATCAACACTGACTTGCTTACAGTCGTAACACATATTTCCCCCCTCATCTCTTCTTCTCTGCTTTTCCTGGAATACACCTTTTCTTCAGGCTAATTCATCTTTATCCTTTAAAAATCAACTATAACATTGCCTTCTCTGGAAAGCCTTCTCAGAGATGCCTACCCCAACGCTTGGCTTTTTCTGCGCTCCTAAAGAGTATACTCCTAATCATAGCACTCACTGTAATTGTCTTCTCATTGTCTTTGTATGCCATCCCCATTTGAGTGAGAACATCTTGAGGCAAAGGGCTGAGACATTTCCTTTTTGTATCAGGGGATACAATATAATCTAAGTTCTCAAACTGACCCACTGAGAACTGTGTAGCAGAGTACAGAAGTCTTAACATATCTCTGTGAAACTAATTTTTAGATGAAAAGGCCACAATCACTACATAGTACCTGCCTTGAAAGAAGAGACTGGTTCATTTCTCTCTGTATCCCTCTAGCACTGTGCCAGGCACATAGTCAGTTTTCAAGAAAAAATGTTTGAAATAAATTGCAGGCCAGTTTTTGGACAGGGGCAATATGCCCAACCTGGGACCAGACTCTGTTTGCGACAACAAAGCTCCCCCTCTTCCCAGCGAATCAGTCTACTCAGGAAACCAAATTAAAGGTCAGCAGGTTGCCTGGTAAATCTGCTGCCCTAGAAAAAAAAAATGAGTGACCAGTTTTACTAGATGCATCATTCAACCCAGGCTAGAATCTCTAGAAATAATCTCTTTCTACCCTAAGGGACAAATCTGTCCAGACAACTGGAATCCTAAAGCAGAGAAGTAATAGAAGGCAGTCTGGCAACATTTCTATACCCACTGGATGACAATCAGAAAGATAAATAAATTGTTACAAAAGATTCTCATTCTTCTCAAGGGCATCAAAAATACCCTAGCCCATGATGGCTTATGAAATAAATAAAAAGTAAGAATCTTGATAAATTCTGACTTCCTCGCTGATCTTTATTAAGTCTTTGTTTTTATAGACTACTTTGAAAAAGACTTTTATAAACATCTGTTTGCATCTTATCTCCTTTTCCCAAAAGTGGCTAAAAATGTCATAGTACCATAACGAGGCTGTCTAGACTTTTAAAAAGTATAATAATATCTTGATGTTAAAATCTTTGGAATTTGACTCTTATAATATCAAATATAAAAAATGTTAAGCTTTTACTCTATATCAGGTAAAATTCTGGTCCTTTTACATTATTGCCTCATTTAGTCTTTGTAAATACCTTGTTAAGTAAGGTCTTCAATATTATGTCTATGTTCACAGAGAGAAAATTAAATTTAGAAAAACATAGCTTTTAAGGGACAGAGCAAAGTTGTGAACCCATTATATAGGGCCATACACTGAGAACTTTGACTTATCTGTAACACTAACTTGGAAATATCCCTTATAAATAGAAACAGCTTTGTTTCTTGAGGCTTGTTGATTCATTTGTGTGTGTATGTGCATGCATGCACATGCTTCCCACCTACCAAAAGATTAACATGGGCCATGTACTAGATTATTTCATTACTCCTGTTAATATCTTACAATTTAAATACTTTTATTATCCTCATTTGGCAGATGAGGAGATCAGTGTTTAGAAAGGCTCATTTTGCAAATGTGTAGATGTGAGGGGGGGCCTAATTATTAAAGAGTTAGAAAAACTATGTCCAGTAGTTTACATTAATAAGTTCAAAGACTACACATATCAGTTAGCTTTACTTCGCTCCACTGTCATATGTGGCACCAGTATCAATGGTGGTAAGAAAAATTAGAATGCTTAGTGCCAAGGTTCCCCTCGCCACCCTACACACTAGCTCTTGCACTATACAGGAAAAATAACCCAGAATGCGTGCCTTACTGAAAATGGGTCAGTATCATTTACCATCAAAGGAAAGACTTTTCTTCTATTTTAATTTGTCATTTGTAGGCAACATGTTGCAAAGCAATTTTGAAATTTCATGTGATTTTATCGTTGAAGTAAAACTCTCTCCAGATGATGTGATGACATACTTCCTTTTTTTTTTTCCTAGATTTTTTTTACCCATCTTTTAGGAGAGAGTCAATCTTTTGGAGAGAGTCACTTTTAAAGACTTGAACTTTTAAAATTTAGAATCTGAGATACGTGAAATACCTTGATAAACGTTAACAGTGTGTAAAGACAAATTTATTCATATTCTAAAACTTGTAAGCCATTCCTTTCCTATCAGGGAATATTCTATCGCCCTTACTTAAGCAGGGCAGAAAAATGGCACTTGTTTTTTTACTTTCCATTATAGTGTACTTAGTGATGGTATAATTAACAAGGAATTAATTCAGAGATTATTGAATCCTAGACTACTCTTTCTTTAAATTGAAAGCAGTATGTGCTTAGCAGCTGAAGACTGAGCATTTAATAGCCTATCAGTTTTTTTCTCTAATTTGCCAAATTAATCATGCTCAATGCCAAAAATTCAGACACTACAGAAAAATATAAAAAAACCCAAAATCATAATCCTACCATTCAGAGATAACCACTGTTTTTATTGGTATATATCCTTCCAAACTTTAAAATTATAATGTTACAAATTACACTATTTTTTTCAAAAATAAGCATATGACATACCCTTTTGCAACTTACCTTTTCCACTTCATGATGCGGACCTCTATCAAGTACCTATAGATCTATGTAATAATTTAGATTGGCTACCTAGTATCCTAGTGTATGTAGGTTCCGTCTTGTATCTAATCCCATGATGGGCATATAGGCTATTTGTGATTTTCACTGGTACAAACAATACTGCAAAGAACATCAGCGTACGGTGATCCATATTTTTACATTTTTCTGATAATGTGAGGACTGGACTTGTTCCAATAGACTTAAAAATCAGGAATGATTCTTCGAGACTCCTTATATGAGAGGTAAGCGGCTAGTTAGTAGCCATTTTTAATCACCCATATGCTCGGCCTGGCACTCAGGTTATGCATGGATTGTATTAGACACTAAAATTACAAAGGAACTTCTATCAGTTATGAATATGAAATTAAGAAGCTGTATTTTAACTCTATCCTAATTGCCCATATTTAAAACAACTGGCTTCTACCTTAAGGGACACTTTATATTTTAAAGCAATGGCACTGGCAGCTGCTAAAGTGTCTGTGATATTAACCATACAGGTTGCCTTTGTTCATACAACTGGTTAAGTAATTAAGCATAGGCTGGCATGGGGAACACTACTAATAGGAAACACCTGTTTATAGACTCTCAAATTGTAAGCTGTAGGTTAAATATCTTCTCTCCTCAAAATCACAGGCAGTGGTATATTTCCGTGATCTGGTTCTTTGGGAAGTGGAGGCATCATACAGGGAGAGGACTGCCATTTCTGCCTTACTACTGAAGCCAGAGAGCCTACATACCCCCAGAGTACCTGGGGCTACTTAAGCTAGAGAGTTTAGGGCTGACTACCCTAAACCTTCCATCATCAGCAAGAAATACATAGCCCAGACCCAAGAGATAGGTTGTACATGTTAAAAACAAAAAGAATGGATATGTAGTCTTAGAGTGATACAGAAACAAAAGCAGATGACAGGTAACTGTATTCTAAGTCAGCAGCTCTGCAACAAAGTTCAGGCAGATCGCAAACAACTGCCTGTCCATCATGTGATCAAATTTGGAGAAATGGCTGATGCCTAGTATTCTTAATCATAGGGATCTATGCGACACATGGAGTAGGAAAGCACAAAGATGACAGGTGGTAGTAATGAATTGACCCTGTAGCCATAGTGCCATTTAACAGCTAGTTTATTCTGCACCGACCCAAATGGCTGCTCAAACTCTCACCCTGCCAAGCACTCTTGGCCCAGGTCATTGCAATCTGTGCCTTGATCAGCTCTTCTATTGTCACTCTTGATAGTGCTATCTAGGCTTCAACCATAGAACCTCATCAGATGATTCCAGAGAGCCCCATTTCTGTGGATTTTTTTTTTAAGCAGAGCTACTGTTTTGTATGTAAATGCTTTGAGGTTATTTTTTAAAAAATAGAATTTAAATTAAAATTGCATGTTTAGGGAAAGAGCTATCACTACGTCTTAGTCCTTATAACAATGAATCTAGCCAGTGCATTTCCTTTCATTATTTTCTTCCTTCTCTTAGGAAAAAAAAGGTTAAAAATGTATAGGCATTCTTATTCTCCCTTTATATGTTCATTGCTTTTCATGCCCCCTCCGTAAATAGGAAAAATTTAGTAATTGAATAGTTACCAATATAAGGGAACTAAAACTCACTTTTTTTACAAATCAAAAATTAGCAGCTATTTTTCTTTTTCTTCATGTTGAAATTCCACCTAACTTTTAGAGCCTAATTGGGATGAAGTTTTTCCTGATCCCCGACTCCTATACTTAAGGGATATGATTTTTCTCTATTCTGAACTTACGTTGTACTTAGAATGTAATAGATGCCACAAGTGACACATAGTTTCATGTTCAAGTTGTTGGTACATTTATCCTTTCCACCATAATAATGTATAACGGTGCCTGTTATGGTACCCTACAGATAGCTTATGTGATTAAAATTTGTGGATGGACAGATAGAAGGAAGTCTTTCCTTTCCTTATACCACTGCCAAAATATATTCCCTCTGTGTAAGCAGCAAAACTGAAGGTGAATTCAAGGATCAGTTCTTGCTTTGTTGCTGATGACTGGATGATTATTTAATCAACAGTTTTTGAGAAACTGCTATGTGTAAGCCACTATGATAGACAGCTCGAGCAACTCCGTTATAGTTTTCGTGGTTTCTGTTTGTTCTTCAACCTAAGTTTCACATTTATAATTTTTTGGGAAGCTTTTCCAACTATTTTCTAAAATTCTTCATATTTTTATTTGTGGCCTTTCTCCACATTTTCCAGATATGCAGGCATCCTCATCAGACTTTCAACTTCATAGAGAGAAAATTTGTCTTAGGACCCAGTTGCATTCTCTAGTAAAGAAGCAAACATAATGCATGGCTAATGTACAAAACCAAGGACATTTAAAAAAATCTATTCACTAGCTTTGACATTGAATCCAAAGATAATCAATAGCAAGGTCTGTGGCAGTTGAAATACTGAACAATATACTGATTTTATGTTTTTCTGAACCATACTTTTCTAAAATCCTTTGAAATTCTCAAGTTATCAATTATGGAAATACCACTCATTTAAAATCCCAAGAGGTTGGTTGTGCATGTTATGAAAATATCATGTTTCTGATAGATAACAGTGAGTACTGCATATTTTCTACATTTGTAGCTTAATATGGATTATATTTTTAATGCCTTGAAGTAATATTATTGTACTATGTGATTTTACTTTTATCACATATTTCAATCTTCCTAAAGTTACTATAATTGAGTTTGTTTGATAACGTACCTTTATATTAGTATGGGACTTGATAGTTTGCAAAATATGAAGTTTGTAATAGAGATAGAGAGTAGAGTTACTACCTGGCAGGGAGGATAAGAAGAAAGTGAAATATAGAAAAGTGATTTAATCTCACTACTGCAGTTTTGTAAAATATAATTTGTTTTTCCCCTAGCACAGCAGAGTTTCATGCTGATAACAAGCTACTGAATTAATAAATCTATTGTAACTATTGAGACTTTTCCTTTAATAACATAACGAATGCTGAGCATTAAGGAAAGGCGTTCTTTGTACAGATGTTACCTCTAGCAGATCTACATCCCTAAGCATAGGAAAAGTACCGACATCATACCCTGAGAGATATCAATGCGAAAATAATTTGTGCATCTCAATTAGAATACTGTATTTTTCACACAAAAGCGTGCTGTTTCCTAGAACAGATTCGCTTATTTTCCAATTGGAAAGACATTTAGGGGTCTATTTTGTTATCATTACATGTGCTTAACTCCAATTACAGTTAATGGGAGTTGTGTGTCTATAGTCACAGTAGCCTCTGAACTATTTTAACATTATTGCTTTCCATTACCATCCTCGTTAAAATAACTTTCATCTCTTTTGCCAACCTGAACTACCACAGTAATCTGGGTTTCTGTTTTCTTTGCACGGATTTATTTGCATGTAATGAAGGACACAGATCATACAACATGGCCTCTTTCTAGTTTTAAAAATGTTATAACATCACTGAAATTAGAATAGGGTTAGAACTATTCAATTGTTAAGTGGAGGTAATTGATTGGCATCTAGACATACAATTTGCACAGCACCCTGTGTATACAGTTCTGTTGGAATAAAGCAATTCAGTATAGTTTAATACCTGTGGTATCTAGTGGACATCCAAATTGTAAAACATATAAAATATATGAGAAAATAAAGTTTACGGACTAGACTCTGTCAACAACCAGCAAAACTATACATTTAATTTCGAATTATTCAAATTTTCAACAAGACAAAAACGATGAGTAAATATTATATTCTCGTTTGGTTAGTGCCTGGACTCTGCTGTATTTCCAGAAAAAAAGCGGTCAGCTGTCGGAAAACCTGATCAAAAGACAGGGAAAGAGGCCTTGTTAAGTCTTTAAGAAAATGAACAACCTGAGAAGTACTCTTAAAAACATCACTAGGGACCTTAGCATCACTTGACTCTTTGGCACTCAACAGACATCTGCCTGTCTTTACTAGGATCAGCCTAGTACCCATTGGGTTTGTTTTTCAAGCTGTGTTATTTTAAAGTTGTCTTGTGATTATAGCATGATGTAGGATTCCAAAATGTACCCTAAAAATATGTGTTTTAAATTAAAATATGAGTGATGGAGGTTTAGCTCCATCAGATGTTAAAACATATTATGAGGCTGAAATAATGAAACCAGGAACTATTGGACAAAAATAGGGAATAATATCAATGTCAATGGAACAGAAACCCTAGTATAGATAATTTAATAGGTGATAAAGGAAGTATCATGAATCACTATAGAAATTCATCATTATTCAACAAATGGTTCTGGAACAGCCCATTCCTCTTTGTAAGGAAAAAAAAAAAAAGAAAGAAACCAGTATGGAAACTTACCTGATATTATACAACAAAATAAACTACAGATCATTTAAATAGCTAAATGTAAAACAAGAAGTCAAACCATGAAGAGCAAGAAGAGATATAGTTATATGTTTGTCAAATGTCCGAAGCTGGAAAAGGACTTTCTAAGCTTAAAAACAAAGGAACGATCACAACATAAAAGACCGATAGAATTAATTACATAAAAACGGTAAAAATGAAACCACATGTTTCTAAAAACCCACAACACAAACAAGAGAGATAACAATCAATAAGCAATCAACAAACTAAGGAAGATGTTTCTAATAAATATTTCAATTGATTACTATCTTTAATATGTAGAGTTCAAAATAAAAACAAAGCAAAAACCTAAGACCTCAGGAGACAAATGGCTGAAAGACATGGTCACCATATAAAGGAAGACTAAATGGATAATAACATATGAAAAGTTCCACCTCACTAGAATTTGAAGAAATGCAAAAAAAAAAAAAATGAAGCAGATGCCATTTTTCACTTTTTATACTGGCACATTTTAAAAAGATTAATACTCAACAATGAGATAAGGCAGACAAATTCACATACTGCCAATTGGATTTAAATTACTACAACTATTCTGGAATACATTTGGACTTAATTTTGCATGCCCTAACAATGCCACTTCCACACTTGGCATATGTGAATATGTAACTATAAGGATGTTCAATGTTATGCTATATATAATAGCAAAACACTGCAAGCAACTTAAATGTCCCACGGTGGAGAAATAGTTAACTAACTTGTGGTATATTTATATAATATAGAAAGAAGAGTATGGAGCCATTAAAAATCATGCTTTCAATATCATGTTCCAAAAGTTTAATGACATGGAAAATTTCTACAATAAAATATTAAATGAAAAAGTAGGACACCAAATTGCATATGCAGTTTGAGCTCAACATATTTTTTTTTTAAGTCACTATTCTGGTAACAGTGAGGAGAAAGAATCTGGTCAAGTAATAGAGCCATTGGCTGTCCCCCGTCAAAAGATTAAGCCCAGCCCTAATTCACCTGCCACCTTCCAGTTGTTTCTAGTGAAGTGAAAAACTATTATCTAAGTGAGGATCCCTAAAAGTACAGAGAGAAGCATAAATGAAACAGTTTTGACACAAGGAGGAAAAATGTAAGTCCATATGAGATGATTTCAGCATAACAGTCCAAAATAAATTAACTTTCTCTCATCAGTGGGGATGCAAATAGCTACTCAATGGACATTTCTGGAAGAAATATAAACAATTTTCTTCATTTCCTTAGCCTATGCTGCATAGACCCAGACCTCCATTTGCTCTGTTTGCTAGAAACCATGCCTAGTCATAGATGGCAAATCTGCCACACCATCGCTTTTGAAAAGCTTTGGAGGAAACAAAACTCACTGTAAATTACACAGGTTTTGTTTTACTTTTTTTTCTAGCCAACTAATTTGCATTAAAATGGGATATTTTGTAACACAATGTACAGCGTATAAGGGGCATACACTTGGTTTATGTTATCCTACTGTGAAGACTAGTGTATTATATTAGGTCAACACTGATACATCTGCATGCCTTTAAGGCACCAGGAAGGAAACTGTCCTTCCGTACACAATGACAGATAGACACCTAACCTCGTGGGGAATGGATAATGGACATGGCCCTCTTATTACAGTTTGTTCAATCCCAACTCAACCTCCTTATGCAGTAGGCAGGATACAGCCTTGTACCTTTGGCATATACTCACTTTGTTAAAAGGATTAATTGCACACCCCCAGGTTACACAGTACAGGCTTGCATCCTCTAGTCCTGCGGTCCTCAACCCCCAGGCTGCAGACTGATACTGGGTCTGTGTCCTGTTAGGAACCAGGCCACACCACGGGAGATGAGTGGTGAGAGAGCTAGTGAAGCTTCATCTGTATTTACAGCAGCTCCCATTGCTCCTGTCGCTGCCTGAGCTCCGCCTCCTGTCACATCAGTGGCAAAATTAGATTCTCATAGAAGCCTGAGCCCTACTGTAAACTGCGCATGCGAGGGATCCAGGTTGTGCGCTCCTTATAAGAATCTATTGCCTGATGCTAGCTCTGCGGAGCAGCTGCAATACAGATTATCATTAGCAGAGAGGTTTGTATAATTATTTCATTATATATTACAATGTAATAATAATAGAAATAAAGCACACAATAAATGTAATGTGCTTAAATCATCCTGAAACCATCCCTCTTCCCCTGGCCTCCCACGGTCCATGGAAAAATTGTCTTCCATCAAACCAGTCCCTGGTGCCAAAAAGGGTGGGGACCGCTGCTCTTGTCTCTCTCGTGTCACACTGTGTTTAAGCTTTATCTGTGCTGTCCTTATTCTTCAGTTATTTCACTTGACAAAGTTCAGTAAGAAGGAAATTAATGATGTAGATTTTGATATAGATCTGAAACTTTGTAACATTCAGGTATTTCATGGACCATGTGCTTTATACATAGTTGCTGAATAAATTATTGCATGAATGAATTCTAGAGTAATACAATAATGGGTTTAATCCATTCACTGCAGAACTCAGGAAGGTTTTGAGATGAATACCAAATCAATTTATGCTTAGAAAAGGAATTAAGTTTCTTACTCTTTATGACAGCAAAGAAAGCCTTGACATCAGTTAGAGCTGGTTAACCTGATAGTCCAAAGGTACAGTCATGTTTAAGCTGAGGCATGCATTTATATTCCCTTTTGGTTAAAGGTTTGAATATTGCTTTTGTTTTGGCCACTCTTCCTCTACAGGATGCACATTTTCATATAACTATGTCCCTCCCTTCAACCTTATGCTTTGATCAGGCCATGGTACATAGTATCGGAATCTATTCACCTTCACAGGAGGCGTATTTCAAAGGCAAGTCTTTGATGACCAAAGAGAATCTATTAGGGTATACCCGACTGTGGTCGATTTAGAAGGTACATTTCGGGACTGACATCTGAGGCTTATTGCTGCATTAATCCTCATGTTTACAAACAGTAGAATCCCTTAATGAATTCTTCGACCATGAGGATATATTAGACCTTGTAGATGTTCTTATTCACCATGATGGGTTACTCCATGAATTAAGAAAAAAGCAGCAGAGGAAGAATATGACAAATCATGTTAACCCATCCTCCAATGAAATATGTTTTCCTATATTTCATTGTACAATGTTTCCAACAAGTATACATACATAGACAGAGCCTCCTCTTCCATCTTTCTCTCTTTGATTTCCAGAAAGATCACAGACAGATTGGAAAGGGAGGCCTCTGCTTGTTAGCAGAGCCCTTCGTATCATCTCAGGCAAATACATGTGTCTTAAACTATCGACTTTTCGGAGGAGAGCCCTCTATTTTTGTCATCGAAACCACACTAGTATCAGTAGTGTTGGGAGAGTAAGACTAGTTAGAAAAGTGAATTTGCTTCAGGCTGGGTCTCGTGGAGCTCTCAAATCACATCACATGGGCACCCACTTCCTCCACTTATGTTTCCAAACAGCAAATGCAATCATTCTCACCATCGTCCACATTACTCCATCACCTGTGGCAGTAATAATATCTAACATTTGTTCATTTTTCATAAACTCCCACTGTGAGTCATGACCTTATGAGGGTCAGGCCACTGATTTTTACCCATTAGTATTTAATACTATACATATGAAAGTTGTATTGCAAACAATTTCTGTGATTTTTTTAATCTCTGCTTCAAAGAAGACATGGCTCAGCATGGGGGAAAAAATCTTTCTCTCTCTCTCTCTCTCTCTCTGTCTCTCTCTCTCTTGCTCTCCCACTACACACACACACACACACACACACACTGCATGGTATCCATGGTATCCTCTAAATTCCACTTCTGACTTGATCCATATAATATAAATATTATTTTGAATATATATATTTTGTAACAAAATTAGTTTTAATATAGAGAATTAGAAACAATAATCAAAAGATCCAGATCAGCCATTGCTGCCATTGTTTTGAGCAGCATTTTTTCATAAACAAGGTTGAAGGCTAACATTATGAAAGTAATTGGCAACTTTTGTAGATTTGCTTCTAATAATTATCTCATTAACTTAGGGACCAATTAGGTACCCTAAAAAAGGAGGAGAAGGAAAGAATGAAAAAAGAGATGGAGAAAATCTAAGATCTCTAAAATAATGCTCTTTTATATATGCCAGAGGCAGGATTTGGGCTCTGAACCATTGGTTAGCCTGCCTTCCAAAAGCTTCAATGTCCTTTCTTCAGTTTGATTTGACCTGAAAGGTTCTTTATTTTCTCACACTAAATGCTACCAATAATTGGCAAGTTAGGATGGATCCTTACATCCCATCATTTAATGCTGCAAGACTGGGTTTTGGATGTGGTACTTGTCTTGGATCTAGTGGGTAGAGTGATGGTATGGGACACCAGTGGCATTCCAGGAGTGAAGTGTGAATACCTGTTGACCTTAGCTTGTAGGGCCACCAAGGCACAAGCCTTTTTTCGAGCTGGCACAATCCTCTGAGAGTGCTACTGTCATTCTCAGGTCCAATAGCTTTAATGCTGAATGCTTAAATGCTAGCAATGCAATGGGAGACATTATATTGTAATCTTATTTTTAAATGTTTTCTAACAAGTCCCAAACCAATCTGTATGCAAACCAGTGACATCTAATAAGTGCTTTATCCAGGAATGTTATCTTCACATTTTTTTGCTGAATTGTGATCCATATCACAAACTAAATAATGAATTTTTTAATGGTATCTTCAAAAAGACACCCAAATAATCCATCACTCAGATATATCTCTGAGTAGAGAAAATGCCTCTTTCTTTCTCACATCTCAGTGATACTATTGCATAGCCTTTAAGCTTAAGGCTGGTGGGCTCAGTACACTGATACCACGGTGTTAATGAGGCCAAGGTCATGGGGGCGAGTTAGCTTTGCTCTGTGTACTGACCACAAACTACCGGGAATCAGTCAAGAGATGCTAGCACAGACGAGAATGGCACCATGGCAAAACCTCAGGACTGGTCAGTCCATCTTCCCCATGTGATAGGCAGGATGTGTTAGTAAGGCATCATCATCTTAGGGAGGAAATGAGTAGCAGTTTGGGAGGCCCCAACATCTACCTCTGAACAAAGCAGGCCTGACATTTAGGTATTAAGTTTGCATTATAATCCCCCATCATGCCATTGATTTGCTGTGTAACCTTCATCACTAAAGCAGAGATAATAGGATGGGATGAAATGGGCTTACCTCCCGGGGATGTTGTGTGAATTAGCAAATTAACGAGTGTAAAGTGTTAGCATTTATGTAAGTGCTGGTGGTTGTCATTATTTCTAGGGACCCAGTCTCATTCTAAATAGAGAATCTAAGTATATTATGCTTTTGTCAGAAAGGGATTTTCACCCGCATCAATTGCATTTAAGCCAAGCATAAAACAGAGGTGATAATAACATAGTAGTGATCATTGCAATGCAGAGCCGTAAACCTTTTTCCTATTAAATCTAAAACTATTTTCAGCAACTTTCAGTGCTTTTAAACTTTGCTTTCCAAGCTTTGTGCCAACAGTTATCTCTACAGTGATTATTCTTCCTGCGACGGGTGGGGGGAATGGGACCTAGAATAGGTCTCATTCATTATTCATTCCCATAATGACTATATAATGTATTGAATTTGTTTACATCATACAATCAAGCAAATTCGGTAGCTCGTTTGATTGCCACATATTGGAATCATTGTAAAAAATAAAAACTCTTTTCTGCTCTGCCCACGCTGGTGGCCTCTAGAGGTAGCCAACATACAGATTGAAAACTCATGGGGAATTGAAGCGTTTTCCAACAAAAGGCACTGTACATAGATCCTTTCAATTTAACATCTTTACTGAGGAATTTTCTTGTAGCCTGCTATTTCCGAGGGGACTGTGCTTGAGAGAATTCTTCCATTTCTTTTATCACCCTGATTTCACTTACCAAGAAAAGTCATTTATTGCTGATTGCAGAACTCTTGAACTCGGCCTGGCAGCTGCAGTGTGAACTCCTCAGATCTGGACTCCTTGTTACTTATTTACATATTCATTTGAAGTGATTTTTCAGGACTATTTGAAAACCTCTCTCAACCTGACATCATGTAATAGCCAAGATCTGAAGCTCACCCCATTTTTGGTTCTTTTTCTCTCTTTGTCTTACAGATAACAGACGAGTACCTTTGGAAAGGTCACGCTCTCGCCACAATGGAGCGATCTCATCTAAGTGATTCCTGATGCCAAAGAATATGAAAATATTTAAGTAAACAAAATCATACATTTTGAGAAGAACAAAACATGCATCAAGGGATGGAGAGAAAATAAGTGCATTCCTGCAAAGATCAAGCTAAGCTGGGAAGTAGCGTGCATTTATAAAACTATCACAGGACTCCTCCCACAATACTAATCTGGACAGAGTTTTCAGGATTATAAATCATATGTTCCATTTTCATGTAAAGATGTGTATTACTTGTTATTGTGTGTGACCTGTGATGATGAAAGTGTAAGAAATTGAAGAGTTAGAGCTTTTAAAAACACTTAGTCTGTCAAAAATTTAAAATCTTACATTTGTAGGTCACCCAACCAAAAACATAAAAATAAAAAAGGAAGAGAAGAGAAAGAATAGAAAGAATTATCTAATGTCTGCTTCCAATCCCTGTTATGTACAAAAGAAAAAGGTCAAGAAAAAATGTGCATCTTAATGATTCCGAGAGGGGCTACTAGTGTGCACACTGTAAGAGAAGCCATTTTGGAAATTCACAAAAGTACTGCTCCACCCCAGTCCAGTCACTTAGAATCTTATCTCCAGTGAAAGCTGATGGATTCATCTGCTTTGGCTGAAATTAAACTTATCATTAGTCTAGCGTTTCAGCATGATATTGCAGGCACTCATCATTGCTAAAAATAAACCAAAGTTTAATAGAATCGGTTAGGGCAAGTGATTTAAACTTTATTTAAAGAGGTATTTTCTAATTATGCACAGATATCTACTTTATACAAATACTTTATATGGCTATTTTTGAGAAAAATCTCACATTTTAATGTTTATGCTAGGGATGAACCTGAAAATTCTATTACTTTTATGTAGATTTTAGAGGCAAATACTGATTCCTATTCTCTGTGGTTTATTTCTTCTCTCTATCGCTTCTTTCTCCCTCGACCCCCTTGAAGGCAGGGAATAGAGTTCTCGAAGACCCGAGAGGAAAAAGATTTCTTTCTGCAGTAGGCAGCAGAAAACTGTCTGAAAGGTCAATTGTTTTATCTCCCTTTCCACTCTTCTTTCTAATTCTGCTTTGGTGGTCTGAAGAAGAAAAATATTCTGTGTATGTATGTGTAAATATGTGTATATATTTATATCTCCTCCTATAATAATTCCACATCCCGGTAACAAAGTGAACTTCTCAATCATCATCATACTTACTTACCTTATATTAGCAAATTAAAATGATGCTGCCAAAACAACTCTAGGAGGAAAAACAGGCTCTACATTTTTCTTAAATAGATGAGACAGTAAAAATTATACTTAACGTGTCTATTATTTTAAAATATGCATTGAAATAATGTGGTATGACTTCTCTGGAGTGCAATTTTAAGACTAATTCATGCAGATGATTGTGATTATTGTAAAAGATTTCTTATATATATATTTGTTATGTAGAACATCCTATTTCTACTCCTCCAAAGCACATCATAGGCATTCAGCAAGAAGAGCAAACGACTGGCATGATAATATGACATGATAATATCTTAGATGTCAAGTCCCCATCTAAGATAATGTAAACAAGTGACCAGTAGCTCACAGATTATTTTATATAGATGTATGATGATTCAAACCGCTGCCTTTTCCTCCATTGCATTCTTACTTGGGTATTATATTTAAAAAAGCTCTGAAGCTGCTATGATAGATAAATCAAAAAGAGTAACAGTATCTGAGATTTTACAATTATGTCCTTTCTGAAAATACATACACACACACACACAGGTCTACAGGACATATCAGTTTCACACTGTTTTTTAATAACAACAGAAGTTTAGATTCTACTAATTTATGTAAATACCTAATATGTGTATTTTTGACTTTACAAAGACTTTTTTGAAATCTTCATGGTATGGCTTCCTTTGAGTCTTTTGATAGCTTTTCAGGCTGTAGGCAAATAATCTGGAAATGTTACCCCTGACTAAAATCTGGGGGCATTTGCCATGCCATGTTATCAAGCTGGTCAAGGTAGAATTACTGATGTGTATCACCTTTTCCATATGTGAACTTGCCTTATTTTCGAGTTTCTGAACAAGAATGAAGAACTATTATCGTTGAATTATATACTTGTATTTAGAACAATTCCACACACTTTTCTCAAACATTAAAAAACCTTTCAAGGTCTTTTATGAAGGTCCAGTAATTAAGTTAAAGGGTTCGCTTCCCAGATTTATAATGATCCTGCTCTATCCATTTGTGGTTTTGTTTTCAATTGAAAAGGATCACCCCCAAAAAAGTACATAATGACATTTTTGGTGCAGAACCAAATGATACTAAAGTCTTTTGTTAGGCTTATTACTGCCACATGTGAGAAACACCATTTATGTGGGTTTTCTTTAGAATGTTTTTAAAAAGTACAAAACCCTGAAAATGTTAGCTAGTTGTAGTAGTCTCCTTTGGCTGCTGTAACAAATTACTACCAATTTGGTCGCTTAACAAAACAGAAATTTATCCTCTCATGGCTCTGGAGGCCAGAAGTTCAAAATCAAGATATCAGTAGGGCCGTACTCCCTCCAGAGGCTCCAGAGGAGAATCTTTCCTTGCCACTTCCAGCTTCTGGTGGTTTTTGGCTTTCCTTAGCTTATTGTCACATCTTTCTCTCTGCTCCATCTTTACATCACCTTCTCCTCTGAGTACCTGATCTCCCTAGACCCCTCTCTTTGAAGGATGCTTATGATGATATTTGGGGATCACCCAGATTAATCCAGGATAATCTCTTCATCTCAATATCCTTAATTACATCTGCAAGACCTTTTTTCCAAATCAGATAACACTCACAAGTTCTGGGGATTAGGATATGCATATATCTTTTGCAGGGAGGGGGCAATTCAGCCTACCCTACTACTCATTGCACATACGTTAGAATGTGGACACGTCTTTTTGGAAGCCACCCTCAGCCTACCACAGTCTGCCCTCTGACCCCAAATTTTTGTCTGTCTCATGTGTAAAATACATTCAACCTGTCCTAACATTCCCAAAAGCCTCAACCTATTATAGCATCAACTCTTGAGTCCAAAATCTCATTCAAATATCATCCTTTCAGAAGTCCCAAATCTCATTATTTAGATCATCTAAATCAGGTATGAGTGTAACCCCGGGTATGATCCATCCTGGCGCAAAATTCCTCTCCATCTGTGAACCAGTGACACAGAAAAGAAGTTGTTAAGTACTTCCAAAGTACAATGGTAGGACAGACATAGAATAACAATTACAAGTATTCCTATTTCAAAAAGTAGAGAATGGAAAGTAGAAAGGAGGCACCTGTCCCAGTCATTTTCAAAATGCAACCAGACAATTTCTCTTAGGTTTCAAGGCCTGGCAATAATCCTCTATGTCTCAGGGCTTCACCCTTTGGGCTTGTAGCCCTCCCCTCTTGGAGCATGGGTTGGGCTTCTGCGTCTGTACCCGCAGCTCTGCTTTCAGGGTGATCCTTCCTTTATCTTAAAGGGTAGCACATGTTTGCAGCTAAATAGTTTTACCAGCCTATTTCCTGCCTGTAGAATTTTGGTAGTCTGGCAATCTTCTGTCATTTTTTTCTGTCTCTGTCCCTTTCGGGCCAAGTTGGAAGTGTTTCTGCTGGTATAAAATTCTCAAAACCTTGTAGGTCTCCCATGTATGTCACATTGATTCACACCTTTAGAAAAGAGGGTCATCACTGATCATTCCTGGATAACCACATCTCTATTCTTGGCTTCTGCTGAGATGATTGAGTGAAACCATGAATCAATGCCTAATCTCTTCAGCACCAGCCAAATGTTGTCCAGCCACACCCTTGGTCTTATTTCCAGAGCACACTTTCCTAAGAGTGAATCTCCTAATTTTAGCATCTTTTATAATCCAAATAGACTCAGAATTTCCCCAGTCATCAAATGCTGATTCCTTTTCAGCTTAACTGTTCTTTCCTCAATGTATCTCTTTTCTCTCTTGTTTTATTTTAAGCAGCAAAACAAACTAGGCTATACCTTTAACACTATGCTTGCACATCTCCTGAGCTAAACATCCAAGTTCATCACTTACAAGCTCTGCTTTCCACAGAATTATAGAACACAATTCAGATAAACTATTTGCCATTATCTAACAAGGACTGTACCAAAATCTATTCGATTCCTGTGACTGCTATCACAAATAACCCTGAAACATAGTAGCTTAAAAGAATAGAAATTTATTCCCTTACTGTCTTGGAGGCCAGAAGTCCAAAATGGAGGTACTGGCTGGGCTGAACTTCTTCTGGAGGCTCCAAGGGAAAATCCATTCCTTGTGTCTTCCAGTTTCTTTGGCTGCCCAAAGCTTCCGTTCCTTGGCTTGTGGCTGCATCTCCCTCTGATCTGTCTTCACAGCACCTTCCCCTCTGTGTATAAAATTTACCTCTGCCTCTCTCTTATAAGGACACTTGTGATAGCATTTAGGGCCCACCCAGATTATCCATGATAATCTCCTTATCTCAAGATCCTTAACTCACATTGCAAAGACCCTTTTTTCCAAATAAGGCAATATTAGAGGTTACGGGGATTAGAATATGGACATATCTCTTGGGAGAAGGGGGCACCATTCAGCCCACGCTACTAGTCATTGCACATATATGTATTTTTCACTTTTTAAAATGCATCCTTGGTGCTTAAGCCAAATTGAAATTTTTCTCTAAAAGCTACTGTCTGCACAGGCTACTGCATGCTTTGTTGTTAAATTAATGGACAGGCTATTCTAAATTTTGGTTGATACTTTTGCCACTGTGGCCAATTAGCTTGAAAAAAATAATTGATCCCAACTCTGCACTCTAGTGTACCTTTTCTGCCCCTTTTATGGACTGTTTGACCAAATATCTTCTATGATTCACAATGCAGGCACAAAACTACCTCTGATACAGAAGGGTTCTTTACAAGCTTATTTTAAATATTGTGAATCCCTCAGCTGAAGGGAGAGGTGAAAGCAAAGACTGCTTTGAATGGGTATTGAGGAAGATTGTGTCCAAACCAAGCCACCGTGAAGAAGTGTTTCAGTAGCAGTTAGAACTGTGGATTTGTGCTCTCGTTTCGCCTCAGAATAAACACCTGTCTCTAAGCAGGACCAAGAATGAATTGCAATCTATATGTAATGGCTACTTACTTATTCAATAAAGTTACAATATACATTAAATGTTGCACTGCCTGTGATAATTAAGATTAAGCATGAGTGAAAAGCATGAACTGTGAAGTGTCAAGACAGGATGTGAGAACATTCTAGGAGAAGCTTCAACTGAACAGAACCATAATAGTGTTTTTATGAGGACCTGGTGAGGCGACAATCAGGGAATGATATTCAGAGACACACTTGCAGGAACCATAAGGTTTTCTTTAAGTATTCTGGAGCACTGCTTGCCAGAGTAGTGGAGAGAGTGTACAAATTAAAAAGTCCAGAAAAGTCAGAAGAGTGATTTACATGCTCCAGAGAAACTGTTTCAACAGAAAAGGTTTTCTTGAGTATAGAACTAAAGCAAATGGGCTTAAAATGTTCAGGGGGTAAAAATCTGGAGTGAGTAATAATATAGATCATTACTCTCTAGAGGGCTTTCCAAAGAATCTCTCATTATGGGTGGGCTGACTTAAAGATGAAGGATTAGACAGTATAACCAGGCTGTAAATGATATGATCCCAAACCTGGCAAGACCATTGTTTCTCTTGGAATGGTTTGCTTCAGGAATCAAATAATTGGCTTTTTCTCCCCCTGAGACCCAAATAGGCAAATTCCTTAATGAGAAATTTGAAAACCTTAGTATCCACAACTAGGGAAGTTTGAGGTTAAGGCCAAGACCTCAAAAGAAATTGGAAATCTGGAAATTGATATATATGCAATGCATGTAACATGCTATATAGTTTTTATTTATAATGAAAAGAAAGCTAAAGCCAAAGATCCCATTTACAGACTGAATTTATTTACATGTCTAGAGTCCCAATAGCCACAAATATTATTACAGTTAGTGTCCACTGCAGGGAAAACTTACAAATATATGAATTATACAAATCAGATCCTTGTTCCTAGTTCTTAGAAATTATCCAGAGTTCAATCTTTAGCCATGATGACCTTTTATCTTGGCTAATAGAGGTTCAGCTAGTATTTTCACCTATATCTTGGCTAACTGAGGTCCAGCCATCATCTTCTGAGGTTTATGAGCAAAGCAAAAGAGCTATTATCATATTATTAGACATAATAATAATAAATAATATAAAAACTTTTAACTTCTCTACTTTGCTAAAGCCTCCCCTACCCCGACTCCCCAGTGTGGCTATTCTAGTCACTGAGTGTCCATTCAATGGAAGCTTCTTTTTTAGGACACAATTATGAATTAAACATAGCTCTTGCCTTCAAGATCTCACAGTCTAGTTGGACATGGGACAAGTACAAATAGAATTGTAATCCAAGGTGGAAAGAAACTGATCAATGTTATAAGAGTGGTATAGATAACGCCTTTGGAAGTTGAGATAAAGCAAATCACTTAATTTTAGAGCGGTAGAGTGGGCATTGGGGTGGGAAGCAGGTATCAGTGTATACTTTTAGGAGGGGGTGGCATTTGAACTGAAATTTAAAAGATAAGTATATTTAGATATGTGATGCTTTTATTCATTCAGTCAGTATTTACTGAGCACCTACTGTGTGCCCCTCACAATGCTGGACTCTGAAGATGTAACAGTGAACCAGATACATGTGTTCCCTGTTCTCATGGAACTTACGCTTCTTTGAGGAGGGAGAGAGGGAAGCCATGAGCAAAGGTACAAACTTGAAACCTCTTGGTCCGTATGTAGGGAATACTGAAACTGAATAGTTTGACTAGAGTGCAAGGGCCACGCAAGGCAGCAGTGGTTGTGTGGTTTGGGCTTGAGTCTATAAACCACAAGGGAATACTGAGGGGTTTTGAGCAATGAAATGATATGGAGCACTTAAGGAAGATGACTCTAGAAGTTTTATGTAGGACAGATAGAGTAGAAGGCCAACTTTGTCCAAGGCTATTGCAATAATACTTATGAGAAATGAGGGCCCAAACTGGGGTAGCATCAGTAGGACAGATCCAGGTGACATCTAAAGAACTGGCAACCAATTGGGTGTTCAGGGCATGAGGAAAGGGAGGAATCAAATTTGACAGCAAGGTTTCAGACATGAATGACCAATGCGCTACCTTCAACAGAAAAATTGAGCACAAGAAGAGCCCTTTTCATTGGTAACCATGGATATGCACAGCTGAAGCTGACACTTGGTATGATCCTGTTATCTGTAGTGTTGAATGGTTCATACAACACTTATATGCAAGTAGCATCAAATCATAGAGACACAGACAGCAGAACATGATTTCTGCACAAGAACTTATTCAGTGGTAGTACAGTAATTATGATAATAAGGGAAAGGGTAAGTTCTCTAGGTTGCTTTCTCTTCCTTTCCTTCCCCCCGCCCCATTTTCCATTTGCCTTTTCTTTTCTTTCCTTTCCCTTCCTCTTCTTTTTAATAATTTCGCTTTCAAGCCAAAACATTGAATCATTGTTCAAGGAAAGGAAAAGACTGACAAAGACTGAGTAGACATTAAAATGTACTGATTCAGTTTTGGTCTCATACTGACAGGAAAGAAAGGCATTTAGATGAAGTATAATTTATGGAAAAGGCTTTAATTAGTTCATAGCTAGGCCTTCTTAAGTGTCTGGTTAATATTTTAAGCCATACATTTAAGAGGTTCTTGAACAATTACTACTGTAAAAGAACAGCAAATTCTCCCGTTTTACTACTTTCCCAGGCATCTCTCAGACTTTCAAAGTGTGCCCAAGTCTATTTCCTTTATGCTAAATACCTTTCTACTCAAAGGACGGTGACGACCCCACCCTTAGCACCACCTCCCACCAGCACATTCAACTGCTGGGTCATGAGACACTGGATGGCTTTATTTTAGCTAGTATTCTTTTGTTTTGGACTAAGACTTGGTTTGTGAACCTGCTCTACCTCCGTCACCCCCTCAAACCTTACCATCCTTCCATTTTCCTACAAAAACACAAATATCACAATAGGAATGAAATTGAAAATATCCAGACACTGTGAATTTTCTCTTTGAACAGTTTTGGGAAACCCAGGCATGTAAGAGCACAGTAGCCTAGACTTTTTGACAAAAATCAAGTAATAAGGTGTTTTACCTGGTTGAACAACTGGTAGCACTTATAGTGGTGCTTGAGGGACAGAGGGGAAGGGAAATGAAAGGGACTGTGTACTAAGCCCCCCCCCCAGCAGAATTCAGTATGAGGGTAAATATGAAAGCGTCTTTCAGATGTCAATGACTTTTTGACTCCAGAGCATCTGTGATCAAAAGCTGACTTGCTGTGATCTTACATTGCATAGTGCTTTCTACTATTGAAAGGGCTTTAACTTTTCATATCCATTATCCATCACCTCATTTCCTCTCGGTCTACAAACATCCTCAAGTTTCCACCTTATGAAACAACCTGCCCATGAATTTCCCTCCTTCGAGGCCACCAATGACCACGCAATGCCAAATCCTATGAATGCTTTTTAATCCTCATCCTGCTTACTCTCTTCCATGTCTTCTACCAAGTGGACCTAGCCCTCTCTCTCCCTATCTCTCAGAAAGCTCCTCAGTCCCCTTTATCAGTGGTTATCTTCACATGACCCCTAAATACAGGCATCAGTGCTAATTGTCTTCACTTGTATTCTCCCCACCCCCAGGGTCATCTTAGCCACACCCACAGCTCCAACAATGTCTTTCAAGCAGATAACTCTGAGATCTCTCCTCAACCCCAGAAGCACCTTCCCACTGAAAAGGATAGCTCACACACTAAACTTGGCATATTCCCAACCAAATACGTTCTTCTCCCGCAAACTTATTTTTCCATCCAGGTTGCCTGTCTCATTATTGGCACTATTCTTTTCCCAATCTTGAAGGCTAGAAACTATGGAAGCGTCTTGTATTCCCTCTCCTCTTACATCCAGCCAAGCACAGAAGTTGCTCTCCAAGTCTCAGTCTCTTACATCTTCAACCCATCCGTCACACTGCCAGAGATGGCTTCTTCAAATGGCTTTCTTGGGTCACTTCAAAACTTTTTGATTGTTCCCCTTAATTAACAAAACTAGCATGACCTTCACAGGTCCCAGCAGCACACTCAAATATAATTTTCAAGTCTCTTCTACTCCATCCTTCTAGGCATGCCATGCTGGATTGATCACTGGAGCATGCCAATGATAAACAAACATATGATTACATCCCCAAACATGCACATGCCTTCATGCAGGAAACTACATGTGTGTGTGTGCAGAGTATTTGTGTATATGATGGCCTCACCTCCCAGCCTCACCGTTTTTCTTCTATTAATCCTTCAATGACCAATGCTGCCTTTCCAAAGTCTTTCTTAATTTTCCTTCCCCTATTAAAATCAATTGTGTTATCTATGCTCCCACAGCAATTTGTTCATACCCCTAATTATGGCCCTTTATTTCATTCTGCCTTCTACTATAGTTAGTTGTCTGTGTCCTTGACTAAAGTGTAAGTTCCTTGATGGCAGTGACTGTCTCATTCATCTCTGGGCATTTACACAAAGCAATTGCTCAATGAATTAATGTGTAGTGTCAACTCTCAGGGAATTAAACAAATGAAAAGGAATGTTTGGTACAGGTAATGGAAAATCATAGCTAATTTCCTCATCCGGGTGAGAACATAGGCTTCATCACCATCCTGGGAACTGAGGACCTGTCTAAGGTCAGCATTGAGGACAATCTCCCCAAACTGTGGTTGGCTGGAAGTTGACTTCAGAGGAATACTTTCAGAAGCTGATGACTGATTGAAGACAAGCAGGAAGATTTTTCCTCCAAGGTCAAGCTTTTAACAAGTGTCTGCAATGTACACTGAGGGATTTGGCTGTACTCCAATTATGCTAATATGTTTTATATATGGGCCTCCAGCATCCAGAAACCACCTCCCTAAACAATTTAATAAGTGTAAATATCAAGGCAGAGTTGTAAATGTGGAACTTATTTGTAATGTACCAACCTTGTTATTATCAAATGTCATGGGGTATAAGTCATGGCAATTATGCTGCCTGCTTTTTATTACATTTATTTTACTTTTTAAAAGTGCAGTATATTGCCATAAGCTTCCCTTATTCCGCCCTGCCTAAAGAACCTAGCCTAGCTGTGTGTTCTGGAGTCACAGAAGGCAGAAGCTTCAGGGTCACAGGATTAATGGGCACCTTTAGTAAGAAAGGGATCTCGTAGGTCATTGACTCCACCCACTGACACTACTCTACATTCGGCTTCACCATGTATTTCAACAATTCAAGTCGGGAGACCTTATGGGTTTTTCCGTATAAGAGATTTCATGATCTAAAACACACATTTGTTCCTTCCTCCACCCTCCCACCACCTGAGAATGCAGCTATGCATGTGGTCCTGTCATGGAGAAGCTGGCCTTTCTGCATAAAGCCTTCAAACTCCTGACTGCCAGCTTGGTGTGACACAGTTCAGAGTCATCTCTTCAGTGGTCCATTGGCAGGTGAAAGTGAGAAGTAGGCCTGATTTTTCTGGTTTGGACCAGAAAGGCATCCCATAATCCCAGCCCATAATTCCTATTTCCCAACAGTCCCTTTCTCCTCCTGACTTCTCACTAAATTGCATCAACTGCTCAGAAGGGGGAGGGCAGGTGAATCTCTTCCTCCAGTAACCCAGCATTCTGTGGCAATGGGCCCCTTTTCTTACACAGAAGTCCTCATCTATCTCCAGACTTCAGCAGGCTTCCCTGGTATCAGGCAGGAAACTTGCCAGGCTATAGCAGTCTGTTGGCAAGTAGATCTGTTTTTAAGGGTTTTGAAAAGTGCCAAGGCTTTCAAAGTTTCCTTGAAAGAAGACTAAAAGAAAGAAAAAAAAATATTGGTTCATCCTTGCACCCAGAAAATATTTTTTTAGGAGTCTATTTCCCCTCATCAAAGCACCTTTCTCCCTTTTTAGTTTATGATCCTACAACCATGTTAACAGTAAGCCTTTCACCTCTTCATCATTCATCCCACAAATAGATTGAGCATCTTCTGTGTGACTGGCACTATGCTAGGCACTGTATAATACTGAGCAAAAGTAGACAGTAGACGTGTTCCAGGTCTTCATGAGCTTAGTCAAGGAGAGTATACCAATGGTAGATAAATCCATATATGATTACAGTTGTGTTAAGTGCTAAAGAAGGAAAGACCACAGATACTATAGGAGAAAATAATGGGGTGGGTGTGTGTGTGCTGGGGAGGCAAGGGACCTAAGTTAGATTAGGGGACCATAAATGAAAGTCCTCTCTGAAGAAGTGATATTTAATTGGAGACCTAAAGGATGAGTAGGAGTCAACCAGGTGGAAAGTGAGTAATTGTGTAGAGTCAATATAAAGGAAATAACGTCTACATAATGGGGTAGTGTATTCATCACCTTTTGCTAGGTTGTTTTATGGTTACAAACAACCTCCAAACCTCGATTACCAGAGCAAAGGTCTGTTGTGGCAGCTACAGGTCATCGGTGGTTCTGCTTCATGTGTCTTCTTCATTCTAGGATCCTGGCTAAATGAGGAACCCTACTTTTGGACATGCTAATCTTACGGCAGCAGGAAAAAAGCCAAAATTCCTGAACCATGCCATGGCTTTAAATCTTCTGATCCTATATGGCAGAGGCCACTTTGGCTCACATTCCATTGGTCAAAGAAAGTTTTATGACCAAGCTCACATCAGTTCGCCAGGGCACATGGCAACAGTCAGGAGAAAAACATAATTCCCGGAAACAATAACCACAGCTTTTATCTGAATTCCACCTGTACCTCTTACTAATTGACATTTTTAAACATTTAACTTAACTTTCCAGGGACTCTGTTTCCTCATCTCTACAAACGATGTTTAAAACAACTGCAGAGGCTGGGCGCGGTGGCTCACGCCTGTAATCCTAGCACTCTGGGAGGCCGAGGCGGGAGGATCGCTCAAGGTCAGCAGTTCGAAACCAGCCTGAGCAAGAGCGAGACCCCGTCTCTACTAAACATAGAAAGAAGTTAATTGGCCAACTAAAAATATATAGAAAAAAATTAGCCAGGCATGGTGGCACATGCCTGTAGTCCCAGCTACTCGGGAGGCTGAGGCAGAAGGATTGCTTGAGCCCAGGAGTTTGAGGTTGCTGTGAGCTAACCTGACGCACTCTAGCCCAAGCAATAGAGTAAGACTCTGTCTCAAAAAAAAAAAAAAAAAATAGAATAGAATAAGACAACTGAAGAGAA